>JANHGN010025403.1:0-19211 GCA_024605025.1 Megaceryle maxima | reverse complement strand
CTCCCCAGGGGCGCAGACTGGCAGCCCTCCCGGCCTATAACGGCCCGGGCGGAGGGGCTAAGGAGGGGGGCTGTCCGGTCGGCCGGCTAAGATGGCAGAGCAAGGGGCAGCCCCGCGCGCGGGGCGGGGCCGCGCATGGGCGGGGCCGAGGCTCGCGCGCACCCCGCCATCGGCTCCGCCTCAGCGCGGCCCCGGCCGGTGGTGATGCAGCCGGTTCCCGTTTCTACGCTCTGCGGCCGGTGTGGGGGCGGCCAGGTCTGCGGAGCCCGAGCCCGGGACCGCTGGCCCGTACCTGAGCTCCACAGCGCCCAGCTCAGCCCTGCGCTGCGCTGCCGCCAGCGCCCGGTCACGGCCCGCAGCGGCCAAAACGCCGGCTCCCGGCAGCCCGTCGCTGCGCGCCCTCAGCAACCCGCCCGTCCCCCCGCGGGGCTCGGGCAAACCCCGCTGCCGGAGGCTGCGGTCACTGCCGTGGCCACGTCTCCATGCCGAGTACCCGAGGATGGCCGAGGGCTCTGGGGAGCAGGACACCGAGCCCAGCGGGCGCACACCCGAGACGCGGTGGGCAGCCGTGTGGCTGCCCCCGGGAGGTCTGAGGGGTCTTTGTTCCCCGGGTGGCGGGAGCCTCGCCACCGTCCACGCCGTTCATGCACTGCCACCTCGTGGTCCTGTCCCCAGCCGCGATGGACGTGTGTGCAGGACAGCCCTGCTCCCCCGGGCTCTGCCTGCCCGCCGCATCTGGCCTCGGGTGGGCCGGGGATGGTGGGCACCGTGCTCCCTTGACACAGCCCTCGGCGCTGCGGCGCGGGGCTCGGCCCGTGGCAGGGCTGGTAGCTGGTGGCAAACCCATCCCGCCCGGTTAGTGTGGGGCTGCCGGAGGCTCTGGCCCAAGCAGGAGAAGACATGCCCCTTCCCTGGTGTCGGGGTCTGCGGCGCAGCGGTGCCTGTGAGCTGGGCAAGCCGGTGCTGGCACTCGCAGCGCCTGCGGCCCTGGGCCAGCCACGGCTTCCCCGGGCGCCTGCAGCGAGGCTGGGCAGCAGCCAGCTCCTGCTGCAGGCGAGTCTGGCTGGGTGGGGAAGGCAGGATGGCCCCAGCTCCCCAGCCCCATCCCAGCTCCTCAGAGCAGCCCAGAGCGCGGCTTCTGCTGCAGAAACTGGAATCAGACGCCCGTGGCAGGCGGCAGGAGATTCCCACGGAGCGGCGAGGCCGGGCGGCTCTGCCTGTTGCTGCGGGCGCGTCAACATCTGTCCAAACGGGGCCGGACCCCGCGCAGGGACAGGGGCCCCGGCGGTGCTGGCGACTGGGGAACGGCTGCCCACGTCGCGGTGGATGCTGGCAGCGCTGTCCCCAGCTCCGGGGACCTCAATTAGGAGCATCTGTTCCGACAGAGTCCAGGACCCAGCATAGGTCTCTCCAACAATGGTTCGCACTGCAATTTGCATTTGTAAGAGTATTGCCATGGCAGCAGAAATTTGCATATTAATAGAAGCCAGTCCTAATTGTTGAGCTGCTCCCAACGTCTCGGAGCAGAAAGGAGCCTGCTGTGTTTTACCGAGCTGGAACTGCCGCTTGCGGGGGCCCGGCCGTCCCAGCCTCGTCCTTACAGCTCTCCCTGCTACTCCCTCCCTCTGCCAGCCCCTTCCCAGTCCCGCACGGCTCCATCGCGCACAGTTATCAATTTAGGATTGAAAGCCCGGGATCCCATCCTGCATCCTGGGAGCCATCGGCGCAGGCACGGCTTGGTGCTGTGCGCAATGCCCGGGGTTGCCCACACCTCCCTCCTGGTAGTCCAAGCCCCAGCGCTGCTGACCGTGCCGAGGTGGGCGCAAGCCCCTGCGGAGTAGATAGAAGTGGCACACGCGGTACCAGCCGAAACTGTCCCCAAACGGTCCCTCCAGCCCGGGCAGCAGCGCCCGTGTGCTTTAGCACGGGGGAGGCACTCGATCCCTGTCCTGTCCCTCGCTGGCATGAGTGGTGTGGAGTAGCCAGGGGCTCACCAGGGAAGAGCTTGTTCAGCTCTCTGTCCGAGACGAAGAGTCCCTCCTCCTCAGCACAAGCTGCTCCCGCATTGCCATGACAGAGGCAGGAGGCTCTGCTGCAGCCGGGCCCTGCTTGGTGCTCCCGGGCCACCCGAGCTTCTGTTCTTCTCCCTGGGCACCCTGGGTGCAGGCCTGGGCTCCTCTGCAGGCTCTGCCAGAGCCCTGCGGCCCTGCCAGGCACATCCCAGGCCTGGGCAAGCCTGAACTGGGGGCTCAGCACATCCCCTTGCCATATGCAGAGAAGACTGCCTGGGGAGATGCTCCACAGGCTCCATCCAGCCCAGTATGGCTCTCTCCTTCCCGGCGCTGAGCTGCAGCCTGGGAATGCTCAGCCTGGGAATGCTCAGCCTGGGCTGGGCCTTCGCCACTGGATGGCACAAGAGCCCCAGCGGAGGAGCCCGGGTGGTCCAGGGGTGCTGTGCAAACCCTCGGCTGCTCCGGTCTGGGGGTGCCACAGAGTGCCAGGGGGTGCTGGGAGGTGCTGGGCTCACAGCCATGCAGCTCTGCTCCCTCACAGCCCTTGAGAGTGTCAGTGGCTTGGTTGGAGCAGGACTCTGACCTTCGCTGGATGCTACCGACCGCAGCCTGGCTGCTCCTCAGGAGGCTCTTCCCAAACAGTGCTCCCTCCAGATAAGAGCACACTCACCTCCCTGCTCCTCACAGCTTGGAAAACCGGGGAGGTCTTTAAAAACTGCTGCCCTTGACAATCCGAGGCTGAAATGAGCTCTTTAATATCATCTTTCTTGCCAACAGCTCTGGTGGAAGGCGGAGAGGGTCACCCTGGCTGGTAACTCACAATCAAAATCTCTCTGTCCCCCAACTCCCTGACCATCCTCTTCTCCATCTGCCCCATCACCCTTTCAGCCCCGTTATCTTGGCTCTGGGGGTCTCCTCACAAGCACAGAGGTACCTCTGCATCCCTCTCTCCTCACTGAGATGGTTCCTACCAGAATGTGGGTGGTGTGAGTTGGCCCTGAGCTGTGGGATGCCCAGTGCTGCCCAGGCTGTGGCTCCCCTGTGTGGTCAGCCTGCCCTAGCTTCACCCTGGTGCCACCATGTTGTTGGTCATGCTACAGGTCCCGGAGGTCTGGGTGCCCCAGCTGTGCCCAGGCAGGTAAGCGGACAGCCAGAGGAAGGGGCAGAGTCACTCTGCCACCCTTGGTCCCATTGTTCTCCCACAGCCAATGTGTCAACAGGAGCCGGGAGAGGAAGCAGGGACTGAGGAGATGCCAAGACCCCTGCTGCTAAAGGGAAGATAATGAGGGAGGGGGCATGTTCTGGCTTTCCAGGGGCGGTGGATGCAGCAGGGTCTCCTGTGGCGCAGGAGACCGAGGGCATTGTGTCCCAGCCAGCCTGCCATGCTGCCACACAGACGGCGGTACCGACCGGTGATCCACGGGATGCTCAGGCTTATTTAAGCCAGACTTTGCAAAAGGTGCAAGTGATTTGCTTTGAGAAGCCCTGGAGAGGCCTGGCACTGTGGGAGGGGACTCCCTCACCCACAGACCTTCCCTCCTGGTGGCACAGGGCTACTCAAGAAGTGAGGCTGGGCAAGTCCTGGAGGCTGGCAGCACTGCTGCCTCTCTGAGCACCACCATGATGAAGCCATCTGCTTTGACCTTCCTGGAGCATCTCTGTGATGAGGAAAGCCTGAGAGACCCAGGGCTGACTAGCCTGGAGAAGACTGAGAGTGGAGCTGATCAGTACTGATCAATTGCTATAGGGCCCCCAGGGGCAAGAGGATGAGGCCAGACTCTTGTCAGTGATGCCCAGAGACAGGACAAGGGGCAAGGGGCACCAACTGGAACCCAGGAGGTTCCATCAGAACAGGAGGAAAAACTTCTTTGCTGTGAGGGTGTCAGAGCCTGGCCCAGGCTGCCCAGAGGGGTTGTGGAGTCTCCTTCTCTGAAGAGATTCCAAACCTGCCTGCACAATGTGATCCTGGGCCCCAGGCTATAAGTGACCCTGCCTGGAGCAGGAGGATTGGATGAGACAATCTCCAGAGGCTCCTTCCAATCCCTGCCATTCTGTAATTCTGATTCCCTCAGCCACCCTGCCTGCAAACAGCCCTTCCAAAGGGTGGCAAAGTCCAAAGAGCAGCAGCCGTGAGCCTGGCCAGGGCTCACAGGACTTGCTCGGAACACACACACGGAGACACCCCACTGCCACAGTTTCCTCCTCAGCCCCAGGTCTGTTTGGTTAGGTGGCTACAGGAACACAACCCTGCAGCCTCTGCCATGTGCTGGCTGCATTGCTGCCGTCCCCGCACGAGCAGCTCCCCGGGCACGGCGACTGCACATCCTCTGAACACCCCCTGTTGTTCAGCCAGGAGCTGGAGCCAAGCCCCAGTGCTGCCAGCCATCGGCTGGTGTGTGCCGGAGCTGGGCACCAGCACCTCGTCCAGCACTGCTGCAGAGCTGCGGTTGTGCAATCGTGTCTGCTGATGGTGTCATTTACAGCATCGTCATAAAGGAACAGCCAAAGCTCCAAACACCCCCAGAGACTCCCGGCTGCCCTGCCCCAAATCCACATCCTCCCAATCACTGAGAACTTCTTAGGAACAGTGAGGGGATCTCCAGGCCTGTTTTTCCTGGGAAATCATCACAACACAATAGCATCTTCAGCTGGAGCCCGGCTTGGCTCTGCAGACCTGTGGCCAACACCTACAGCCCTTCCTCTTCCTGCCCTCCCGGCCGTTTGTTTGTTTCCTTCAGCATTTATGGGTCATCTGGAGTCAAAAGCTAATGAGCGAGAGCAGGGTCCTGCACTTTCCAGGCTGCTGTGGATGGGATTCTGCACAGGGGATGGGATGGGGATGGGCTGGGGAAGGGTCCTGCAGCCCACAGCTGAGGTGAGTGACCCTGAGCTTCAGCTGCACAGGCTCGGGCACTGTGAAATCCAGAGTTAATTGTCTCCCTAAAGTGGGTCTATGAGCAATAATATAGGAACAATTTAATATTTATCCCAGTGTGAAGACCAAATATTGTGATAAATTGATCAATGAAATAGAGCTGTTATTTTATAACCTTTAACCTGTATTTAAACTAAATGGAAATTAATCTTTTTTTAAAATCTGACTTTATTCAGTTTTGCGTTTTCAGTGTCAGACCAGATCAAAGGATTTCTTGAGGAAGTTGAATTTAGGAACATTTTGGGGACATACACCTCTGATGTTGCTCTATTTGGGGCACTCAGACTATGACAGACCAGTCCCAGCTCTTCCTTGTCACCACCCAGCATCACTTCCAGCGACAGGATAAGAGCCACCCTGCAGATCTGCTCTAGGGTGTGGAAAAGTGATGGATCCAGGCAAGGAAATTGTGACCTCCTCAGTTTCTCTGGAAGACCACCCACCCCCCTGGCTGATGTCCCTGGCTCAGGCGGAGGTGTTGTACCAAAGGCTCTGCAAAGCCACCTTCTGGTCCCCTGCTGCTGGCAGGTCCTGCTCAGAGGACACCAGGACCCATCAGGCTCAGGAACTGCAGCCTCACAGCCATGTGGGCACCAGGCCTTTGCCTGCCACGCGGCCACCCGGCAGCAGCAGCCATGTCCTGCCCAGCATCTCCGGCACCCTGGTTGTGGAAGCTCCCAGAGCCAGCACGGGATCCAAAGAGCACGCCGACGTCAGTGCCAGGACAAAGTCTGGCAGGATGCAGAGAGGTGTGAAAGGCAAAGCCCCAGCACATGTGTCTGATACTCGTGACTGCCAGCGGAGGACCAGTGCCCGTGCTCCTGCCCAGTGCTCTGGGCTGGTCCGGACGCATCCCAGCAGCACGTGCAGGCAGGAGGAAAGCGGGGCCAGGACAGGGATGTCTCCCAGGAGGATGTTTCCTGGAGCAGGCAGCAGAAGCAGGGGAAGCATCCCTTCCCGTGGCTAATGGGAACCTGGGGCACGCTGCGCCGTGGCCGTGCTGCCGGTTCCTCCCAGCTGTGCTGCACGGTGTGTCCCAAGACCATCCCAGTGCCCGGGCACTGCCCTGGGATGACCGCACTGGCCTGGGCCTTCTGCTGGTGGGTGCAAGGACGGGTGGGTGCGTGCGAGGGTGCCTGCGCACCCCAGCCAGGGCATCGCCTTTCATCAGGCTTTGTCCCCACCACCACTAATAATATCAAGGTGTTCTGCCAAGTTCTTTCCAGCAAACCTATGACTTCATTCAAAGTGACAGGGGACCTGATTTATTATACTAACGAGCCAGCGATAAATAAACATGACCTGAGAGAATCCCAATCCCACAATTCCATTCTTGTTCGGCTCCTTGGGGGAGATGAAAGGTTTCCTGCAATTTCCCAGTGCTACCCAGAATCTCCCCTACTTGATCTGCCAAAGCTTTCTCCTGCTGTCGAGCCTGGCATTTGATTGAATTGACAGAAGCAGCTTATTAATTGTACTAATGAGGAGCTCAGCAATATGGAGTGGTGGAGAGAGTCCAGTGTGGCTAATAAAACGCGCAGAGCTGAGCAGAGCATAAGGTCACCGTGTTGCCAGGCTACTGGCTAAGCTGCCTGGAAAATGAATCTGTGAACCAGTAGGTGACTCTGGGAAAAATATTGCTCTAGAACTCACATAATTAATAGGACAGTGATGCTTTATTTTCTTAGGAAGAATATACAGTAGGGAGGATGTGAGTGCACAGGCGTCGCAGCCGGCCCCCCTCCCGGGAGCAGGCTGGGGCGGCCGGGGCTGCGTATGGGGCTGGCGCTGGCTGGGTGCAGGGTCCCGCAGGCAGCTCCGATGAGTGGGCCGGGGCTGGTGCTGCTGTTGGGATGACAAGGGCCTGTACCAGGAGCTGTCAGGGCTCTTCCTCTCCTGGCCCTTTCCTGGCATCTTGGTTTGGGCAGGAGCAGAATATTTGCTGCCTGGGCCCAGACTCATGGGAGCCCAGAGCCAGGCTGCAGGAGAAGGCATGAAGAAGGTGTCCATGCTGTGAGGGTTTGGTGTGGTCTGAAGGGAGATTTTGATATCTGGTAACAATGAGGGAACTGTCCCGTGCTTGACCTGTGCTAGTTTCCCAAATACCACCACAGGCAGAGATAAACAAGGTTGATTAGAGCTAACAGTAACTGTAAATTTGGCAAGGGGATGTTCTCGGGATCTCTGATCTCTTGAGACAGTAATTCCTGCTGGGAGCTTACCATACAGCCCCCAAGGGTTTATAGCAATAAACAGGAATATTTTTGCTCCAGTAGGAAGGAAAAAGGAAAAAAAAAAAAAGTACAAATACTGATCTTAATCTTTCTTTGCAACCAGTTTTGGAGCTGTCATTCAAGTTCTCCAAATGGCACCTCACCAGGGGAGCTCATTCTCATACCAAGACCGTTATCTGAGCAAAGCCCTGAAGCAGGAGCCCTCTGGTTTGAAGTGATGGCTCTGCCTAAAGCAAACACTGACAAAAGGCCATTAATCTTTCAAGCTTGTCTGGGACTGGAGCTCTACCACTGGGGGCTCCTGCATACCCCTCTGCCTGTACCGCTGCTGTGTGCGAGGCTGACCAGCCCATGAGCTGCTGGCTCTGTGCTGGGGGTGTTGGTGGGGTCTGCACTGGGAATGACATCCAGGGATCTGGACTGTTCCCCAGTAGACAGCTGTAGGCCATGGGTCTCTGCTGCAGCCTGCAAGGCAGAGCCGTCAGAGGGGCTTCGTGTGACTTTTGGAGGGAGGCACCGAAGTGGCTACAGTGGCTGCTGAGCGGCAGCTGCTGAGCCACAGGAATAACACTCAGACAAGCCAGCGGAAAGGTCTCCTTACAAAATCCACCATGTTAATGTCAGGGGAATGAAGTAATGTGACAGAAATGGCTTTGCCTGCAGATGGGATCATGTAGGCTTTATCCGTCTAAACAGAGAGGCCAATGGGGCACCAGGGGATCACCAGAACCCTTTGCCTCTGGCTGCTGTGAGCATCCCTGGCTGTGTGGGGCCAGATTCTGGCCCCATTCCTGGCCTTGGGCAGGCTCCTGGTGAGATGCTAGTCACTGCCACCCTGTCCTGGGATGAGCCAGTTGCTGTGCCCCACAGTGGCTGGCTGTTGGGGCAGGCAGGAGAGGAGGGAGCCCTGTCCCCACATCCCTGGGGAGCTGGTGGCACGTGCCTGGCAGCTGGGCACAGGCATCGCCTGCAAGGTGGTGGGGCGAGATCTGGGGAGGAAGGGCAGGCGGGAGGCAGGGAGGAAGGGCAGCCGGTGTCCACGCTGGTGTCCACGTCGTGCCTCACCCCCGGGGCTGCCGAACAATGGCAGGGGAGGCGGCGGGGCGGGATGACAGGACACGCTGCAGCCGCCTGTGCCCTGCTCCTGCCAGAGCCCTGCAGGCTCCCTCCTGCTGGCACTCACTGCCCAGCCACAGTCCTGTCCCTGGTCCCACGGCTCCCTGCCCTCCGAGGAGGCCGCCTGCCTGGCCCTTCCCTCCCAAAGCTTTTGTTTCCCTTCTCTGGAGATGAATGGATCTGAGGCTCAGGTTTCCAAGGTGGAAGAGCAATTTCTTCCTCTGCAAATTGCCCCTTCTTTGTTTTGTTTCCTGTTCCCCACTGACTCCGCTGGCACAGGCAGGGAGGCTGGGGCACCTGCCCACCAGGGCAGCTCACAGGTACCATGGTGGTTGCCTGCTGGCTCCCAGGGCCACTCTGGTGAGCATGACCCTCCCTCAAGCTCTGCCCATGCCCCTTGCGGCTGCTTGGCTGGGTGCTGGAGCCGGGTGCCTTTCCAGAGGAGCTGCCTGTACCCTTGGGCTCAGCAAGTGCAAACTGGCTAAGCACGAAGCTGCAGCTGCAGACTTGTCCCTGGTGCCAGAGGGTGGCTGAGCAGCAGGGGGGCTGGGTGCAGGGCCAGGGTGAGCCTTGGTGGGCTCCAGAATGCAGCTGAGCAGACCCAGCAGGGACACAAACCTCAGCCTCGGTGTGGCCCCAACTCTGGCTCAGGTGGGACGCTGGAGTTTTTCAGACAGAAACGGGTGTTATAAATCCCCTGCTCACTCTGGGGCTCCACATCTTGGGTCACAAGCCTCTGACACCCCACCGAAGCCTCTGCCATGTTAGGGATCTGCAAAGGTGCACACCCTGCTCCAGACAGGCCAGTCCATGAACTCGGCCCCATGCAAGGGAGTTTCGGCTCTATTGCCTCTGCAGCTGAGGTGAAACTCAAGGTTTCCTGTTGTGAGGGCTCTGCCAGCACCACCGCAGCTTGCTGCCCTGCTGCTTGGGGTCTCTCGGGCAGGATGGACCATGCCACAGCATCCTGCCCTCGCCCCCGCTACCCCAGTGCTGAGGAAGCCAAGGGCCCCCCGCCAAGTTTGCTCTGCCCGGCTCCTCTCGCCAGCTTGAAATTCACTTGGGAAAAAAATACTTAGACTAACAAATAACAGACCTGGCAGCTAACCAGCGATTCAAAAGCTCCAAAAATGAAGCCGAAATTTGCAGCTGGCCATACTCCCTGCCTGGTTTGGCAGCAGCACTGGTGTCTGAACACCTGCCAGGTCCAGCAGCAGTCGCGGCGCCTGCGGCGGAGCCGCTGAACCAGCCGTGGGGCATCATGTGTGCCCTGGCACCGCTGCTGGGGCCAGGGAGTGCTGCTGTACCCGTGCCCTGGGCTTTATTCTCACAGAAAGGGATATGCTGGCTGCAGGGAGCTGCTGCCGGGACAGGGAAAATGCCCCGGAAAACTGTTTGCAAACAACCGTGCTGCTGTGGGAGGAGGGAGCGTGCTGGGGCTCTTCGCACAGCCAGGTTCAACAGGGCGGTGCTGTTCACCTCTCTGCATCCTGTGGTCCTCCCAGCTGGCCAGGCTGGCACCCCCGCACCCCAGGCAGGTTGGCATCGCCACCTGAACACAAGCTCAGCCTGCTCTGGTGCTGCCAGGGAGCGTGAGTCTGGCTGGGCAAGGAGGTCAGCACGGTGCTGGGGAGTGCGCAGCCGGGTGAGAAAACACAACAGAGCCTGGCGGAGGGTCGGGGCTCCTGCAGGGTAATGCAAACTTTGCTAATCTTAAATGACATTGAGGCAGAGAGGTGCAGGGAAGCAGAGGAGCAGAGCGGGCAGCTGCCGGAGGGGCAGGGCACTGGGCTGTGGCCCCCTGGCCTCCCCGTGCCCGAGAAGGGGTGTCATGTGGAAGGGTAATTGGATCCCGGGATTTACTGAATGATACTGTGGATTATTTCACAGCCATCATGTCACAGGGTAATCTTGTTATGGCATTACACAGCCACATGCACGCGCGGCCCCGGTGTGCCCATGGCTGGTGACACAAGAGGACCTCTCTGGGACATCCCTTTGCTGAAGCTTGATCTGAGAGCAGGCAACAGTGGGGGGGTTGGTTAGCCAAGGGTGGCTGGTACCATTTGGGACCTGTGGCTATCCAAGGGACACAAGAGGCTGGGACATGGTGACAGGACTTGTCAGGGCACGGAACCTCTGGGGGCATGAGGGGCCTCGGCAGGCAGCAGAGTGGCCATTCCTGCTCTGGAGGCACTGGGGCTGGGGTCTCTCCCCAGGGACAGCCTCCCTGGGCAGAGGGGAGAAGCAGCTGCTCAGCTTGGCACATGGCATCACCTGACCAGCACCCAGCACTCGGGAGCCAGCTGCCCACAGTGTGTCCCCAGTGCTGGGGTCTCCCTGTGTGGGCTGTTTCAGCAGAGCCCAGACCTGGAGAGGGGTTGTGTCCGTCCCGCAGAGCTGAGCCCAAGTATCTCAGGGAGCACAAACAAGGCATCTGCTGAGGCTGAAGGGGCTGGCTCTGGGACGCTGTGTGGCATCTGGAAGTGGGGTCTGCAGCTGCTGCTGCCCTGGTGACAAACGTCTCCTGTGATCCCAGACTGTGCTCCCTCAGCTCCTGCAATGGTGGCTGCTTTTCCAAGGCACAACAGAGGCAAATCTGGCCTCTCAGGCGGTGAAAACACAGCTCAGCCCCCGAGGTGTGTAAGAATAGCAGATGAGCTTGGGCAGACAAACAACCATGACCACAGCTTCCTGCTGCAGCCCCACAGCCCCACGGAGACGGAGACGATGGAGGCACCCAGTGCTGGGGCATCCGGAGCCACCCAGGGGACTCAGGACTGCTGCTGGGAGGGGAGGGTGGCCAGTGAGAGACCCCAGCCCACGGGGGCCAGTGCCTGGATCCCCCGAGCCTGTGGCTGACAGAGGCTGGTAAGGAAACTGTGGCACCCTCCTCCTCCTCCTCTCTCGTCCCTCCAGTTTGGGTTGGGGAAGTGGAAACTGTGGGGCAGCGTCACCCGGCCCCACAAGAGCTGCTGCTGGCCGAGCCATGGTGCTGGGCACAGCCTGTGTTTTACCAGGGATTGGTGACCTTTGGTGCTTGTGCCCCAATGAACTTCCACCCAGAAAATAAACGTTTGTACCCAGCAGCAACAGGTTTAATCAAAAACAAGTTTTTATAGCTTTTTTTTTTTTTTTTTTTTTTTTTTTGGTTTGTTTGCACCCAGCTGAAACATTGAAATCTGAAACATTGCAGATGCAGCCAACTCTCCCACAGCAGCTTTCCAGCAGGTTAACTTTGGACTGGGATGATAACAAATTATCTGCTAAACACACATGTGAGGGGAGCTTCACGCCAGGGGGTTTGACTTGTCTTTAGCTGCTCCTACTCCGGTTTTCTCTGACTTTTTCTATCACTTGATACATTTTGTTCTTTTAAGCCTGTAAACCAGGGAAAGGGTAGAGTGCCTTTATCCTAAGATGGAGCGTGACCTCCTCCTCAAAAACAAGGGCTGGCTTTATTTATCCTGAAGCTGGGCTTGGGGAATAACAAATGTTGTTGTCTCACAAAGGACTGGCTTATCAGATATTACTAGAGAAGGGATGATAATTCAGATTGAGCAGTTTATTAGGCACATTTAATCCTGTTCTCTGTTTAGGGAAGATCTGGGATTTGTTTAGATGGTAACAGTGGTTGTTGCAAGGATTTTCTTCTGAGGCTTTTCGGAGACCGAGCGTGTGTCCCATGCCTCCGCCTGCGTTCGTGCTGTGGTGGTGAGTAGGGATGTGGGTCAAAAGACATTTCATAGGGCACCAGCCCGGGTGAGGAAGCAGTTCTGGCTTGCATGTAAGAATCATTAAATTGCTTTATGCAGCTTCTCCTGCCTGTGCAGCTCAACCACCAGAGTTTGTGTAAACGAGCACAAAAAAAACGTGAAGAAAAGCAGAACTGAATCTGCCAGTGAGAGCTCGTTTTGATGGACACTTTGCAGTTTTCACTCAACTTTATCCCTGGCAACATGGATGTGAAAGGCAGGGCTCGGGGTCTGTGAATGTTTTCTCCCCCCACTACCTCCTGGAGACTGGCTGTGCAGCCGGCCATGATGCAGCACAAACGCCGAGGGAGATTGTGAAGGGGCTCTGGGTGAAGAGGAGACAGAGGAGCGGGACCTGCAGAGCGGGAGAGGCTGTTGCCAGAGCAAGCAGAGCATCCTGGAGGGGCAGAGGCAGGACATGGCAGCAGGCAGGTCCCTGATGAAGCAGCAGCCGCTTCCCAGGGAAGAGCTGCCCGCATCCCGCTCCGACCAGTGCTGCCAGCAGGGCACAAAACCCCGGGCCCTGCGGCAGCAAAAGGCAAAGTCCCAAAAGGCTGTACTGGGGCCAGGGCTGCCTCCAGCTTTCCGTGTACTTTGCTGGTGCTGGACTTAGGCCTGTGTTTGTGCAGGGAAGGGATCTGACCCATTTCAGAAGGAGCCATCTCTGAGTGAGCCTTTGGGATGGGCTCTGGCCAGCACCTGTGGCCCCACCGCCTCCTCTCCCTGCTCTGCTGGTTATGGACACTGCTCCCTGATCCCCCCTTCCTCCTTCCCAGGGCCAGGAACGACACTGAGATGGGCCCTGGGAGGGAGCAGAGCCCATGGGCTCACCCAGCTCTGCCCACAACCAGGGGCTGCTCCTTGTCAACAGCAATCCTGCGTCGGGGCCGCAGTGGCAGCGAGCTGCTCTCCAGGGATCTTTCCTCCAAGTGCTCCTCTCTGGGGATCTTTCCTCCAAACAAGCACCATCGAACAAAGCCAGGGGTCAGAGGCTTTCCTGACATTGTCAGTCCTGTCTCTTTGGGAATGGAACAAGTGGGGGTTTGGAACAAGCAGCAAAAATGTGTATTTACACGTGTACACAATAGGTCGCGTGCTTACCAGTGCTGAATGGGAGCAAATCATGGCTGTCCTGCCAGCAAGGGAAAGTCTGGGACATCAACACCAATAAACTGAGCCACAAAGAAACTGCCAGCATGCAGAGGTCTGCCTTTGCTTTCCTTACACCCATGTTCTCCTCCATGGAGCCCATGGGATTGTGGGCTCTGCATCCCCCTCACTGGTGCAGGAGAACGTGAGCACATCCCTGAGCTCCTCCCTGAAGCTTCTGTCTTTCCTTCCTGATGGTCACCCAGACACGGAGCAGCCCAGGCTGGGCAGCGCCTGCACCATGGGGGCTGCACACAGGGAACCCTGGGGTGGCCCACACGGGTGGCTCTGCAGGCAGCTTCCTTCCCAAGCACCTGCCAGCTTGGTCTCCTGGTCCAGATGCTCCCAGGGCTTCCCAGGTGGGGTGGCAGGAGCAGGATCTTTGCTATCCATGACCTGTGCAGTCAAACCAGGAAATCCCAGCCCTCTGGTACTCGCCAGGCTCCAGGTTTAAAAATACTTAAGGAAAATAATCCTCCAGTCTCATCGAGGCCAAAATAATTCTGGACAGGTCTCAGAACAAATACCGGGGGTTGTGTTTTGTCTCTTCTCAGCAGGCACTTGGCTCAGCACTTGCTGCCTCCCTGGGGGCTCGTGCAGCCATGACATCTTGGTGGCCATCCTCAGCCACGTCGTGCCAGGCAAGACATCACTGTGCGCCATGGGGCGGGAGCTCTCAGACCCATTGATCAACTAGGAGTGGCCCCACAGTAGTTGAGGCCACCCATGGATTTGGGAGTTCATGCCCAGGTTCAGGGTGCTCGCCCTGGTGAGCTCTTGCTCTCCACTTCAGCCTCCTCCTCTTCCTCCTCCGAAAGCAGCGCTTGGCAGAGCCCCAGAGTCTGTTGGCCCTGCCCTGCGGCTCCCTGGACTCCACACCCTCACATGATAAATCACTGGGTGCACTGGGCCTCTCCAGCAAGGACTGGTGGTGGCTGGAGGCAGTAGAAACAGCTGGCCCGGCACTGGGGGCAACCCTGCGCCAGTGGGTGGTGGGAGCTGTGTGCCCAGGGACCGAGAGGCATCTCCGCAGGTATCAGAGCCAGTGGGCAAGCCCTGTGCCTGGAGGAGGGTAGGTCACCTGCAGTCCTCTTGGCTCTCAGGCCACCTCAAGTCCTCCCCCTTCCCTTTCAGGCCTCTGAGAGTACCCCAAGTTCCTTCAAGATGATTCAGGACCAAAAATTTCAAGTACTACAGAGAGGAGCTGGGCTTTGAGCAACAGCTGCTGCAGGCACTGCAAAGCAGGACCAGAGCTGGAGAGCAGCCTGGAGCTCCAGCTTATCCCCATGGTGATGATCCTATGAGATCACTGATGTTGCCATCCTCCAGCAGCCCAGTCACCAAACCCACCAGCAGTGGAAACCAATCCTAAAGATGCGTCATATGGAAAGGGAGAGGCGCTGCAGCCTGTTTGGAGATCAAGAGACACGACCACAAATGCCACCAGCCTCTGGCAGCTGGGGATTGCACCAGGCAGGCTGTGAAACAAGATGGGAATGGGCTCTCTGGGCAGGGATACAAGGGAGAGTAAAATGCAGGTGAGGCAACATTATTGACATATGAAATTATGTGGTGCAGGATATGGTTAAATTATTTGCAGAGCCCCCACCTTTTCCTCCCCACCCCAAGTACAGGAATAGAGTCATTAAAACAGCATGTTCTGGGACAGCAGTGATCCCTTGGGAGAGCTGGACACGGTGTGAAGTACACCCACAGCCGGGGCCAGATGCTGTGTCCCTGCCTCTTTCCTCAGGGGTCCCCAGGTCTGTCAGAAACCTTTCTGAGGAAGATGATCCCAGCATCTGGTGCATGTAGCAGAACAGGATCTCATGCTGGTCAGACTGGTTTGGGTGACCCCAGCTTGAAGAGGACAGCAGAGCAGCTTGTCTTTAGTTGGGTGTTCATCCACAGGCATCAATCACCCTCAGGATAGGGGCTCTCTGTCACCCAGCAGTCTGCACGCTGGCAGAGGTGCAGCAGCTCCCTGGGGTGAGAGTCCTGAGCCCCCCTTCTTGGGCAGACATCAGCCCCTTCCCCTGCCTGGGCCGAGGCACTGACAGCAGCTGTGATAGACCTGATGGGAACAGCCGCTTACGTGAGTGCAGGATGGGCACTGCCAAGACGTGCTTGTCAGGCAGCCAGCACTCGGGAAATGAGGAAGGAGAGCACGGAAGGAACGAGTCACTGCACTGGGAACATATGGGATGGCAATCTGCAGGGAAGGACGGCAGCCCCCACACTGCCTGAAGAGTGAGCAGAGACCCACCCGAGGCCTTGCAGAGCAGCGAATTAGCATTGGAAAGTACATCGAACAGCATCACTTTCCTCTGGCTCCAGGGACGGCGAGGGAGGAGGAACAGAGATGCTATCTCTTGTGCCAGATAAGCTCCTTGGCAAACAGCGACAGGCTGGTGTGCGCTGCAGCACGAGGGGCCCGTGGGTAGGAGCCAGAGAGCACTCGCCCCAGAAGATGAGGAAGAGGCACAGTGCAAGAGTCAAGGGAGGACCACAGCAGGGTGTGACGTCTCTTAACGCTTCCTGTGTGGCCTCTGTGTGGACAAGGGTGCCTTATTCCTAGGCAGGCTCACCAAGGGGAGCATCCTTCTCTTGGCAGTGCAGATGAGGTGTGACAGCTGCTGGGACACGGGCCGGGGCCAGGCATGTGGCATGGCACAGCCTTGCCTTTCCCACCTAGAAAAGCCAGGCCAAAGCAAAGGCAGCAGGCAAAGTTCTCCACGGAGCACAGTTACCCTCTTCCCGTAGCAACAGTGGGGTGAGCTTGCCTGCTGCCACGTGCCTTTGAATGCCACCACCCCATGCCATCCTGAGCTGAGGAGCTCCCGCTTCTCTGGGGCTCAGCTGGTGGTGGCAGCCACCCTCTGGTCAGGGCTCCTGGGAGACACTACATGAGATTATCCCTTTTCTGCTGGCTTTATTTCACCTCATACCTCAAATCACTGTATTTGCCTCACCACACACTGGTCACACCGTTCCCCTACAACTCGTTTTGACAAGAAATTAGCTCTGCTACCATTGGGTAACATATATTGGGTGCAGTGTATGTAACATGTATTGGGTGCATGTGCTGAGCCAGTGTAGGAAAAACCTCAACTCCTCTTCATGCTGACAGATGCAGGTCTCTCTGATGTAGCCACTAGTGTCTGGACCCATGGAACTTGGCACCACTCCGTGGAGACACAACCTTGCTAAGGATGGTCTGTGTCCCTGGGGGGACGTGCGTGTGAACCTGATGGCAGGCAGAGGGTAGAGCAGCAGCAGGAGCCCAAACGGGTGAGGAGAAGCATCCCCTAAACGAGTGTAAAGATGAGCAAAGGTTTTCTATGGCCTATTAGTGATCATTTTGAACATTTTTTCAGCAGACACTTTCTTCCTAAGACAGATTATTTTCTAAACAATGACAGAGGTCATTCCACCAACACCCCCCTGAACAATGTTGTGCCTTTGTCATCTGATGGAGGCAGAACCTTCACGTTCCCCGAGGACAGTTCTCCAATGCCTTCTCTTCCCCATCCATTGTCACAGGGTTGCTATGATGGGTAAACTCAAAGCCTGGAAGCTGAGTTGAAGTGAAATGTGAATTCAAAAGTTCAGAAAACCTTTTCCCAAAGCCTAGTCAGGAAACTAGGATGGATATCTCAAAAGAACAGACTTTCCCAAGAGATTTCCAATAATCCTGGATTTGGACTCATGTTGTTACCTCTCTTATCAAGCAGGACTTGCGTATTCATGAGAAATGAGACAGTTGGACTTTTACACCTGCTAGAGACATTAAGAGAAGCCAGAGCTAGTGATTATATTTAAGATTACTATGGGTCTTTGGTGTTTACAACGGGACACAGAAAACCTGAACTTCAACTGCTCTCCCGTGGCCTCTCTAGCAGTCTGGAAGTGAAATGGTTTGGCTGTACCCGACTTTGAACTCGATTAGTGTCCTCAAGAAATGCAGCCAGTAGCAAGGCTGCAAGGCTGCTTAGAGTTGCTTTTCAAGGACAGCTTTGTTGCCCAATATCCTGAAACAATATCCTGTTTTCCTCACAAGAAAAAAATTCCTAATGGGATTAATATTAAATCCGTCTTTTAAAGGAGACAAAAATGCAGCGGCAACAGAACAGGAAAGACTCCTTTCCACTTTCCACAAGATGGAGAAACAGCAGCAGCAGCAGCGCTTCCTGTCAGCTTCTCACCTGCCCTTCCAGCCCATTGCTGCTCCAGCAGCTCCCAGCTCACCTGAGTTCTGCCATCCCTGGCCTCTCATTTTCTGTGTTTCTCTAAAACACAGCCATGCTCAGGGCATCGTACAGACAGTGCCAGAGAAAGGACACTCTTTCTGGCTGTCATACAGCTCCACTTGTCCCAGCGGTGCTGGGTGTCCTCAAAGAAAGCCCGTGACCCAGCTGGGATCGCCCCCCAGCACTTCCCACCTACAGCTGGTGGCCCTTGGCCCCAGCAGGGCAGAGCACTAGAGATGGGATAGGATGTTAAAAAATGGTATCGCTGAGTGGCACTATGAGTTTAATACAAAATTGGCCCTTTAAATTATTATTCATCTTGTTGCCTAAACATAAAAGAGTGCAGACCTCTCCCTGCTAAGTCACACAAAGACAGACCTATCAACAAAACCTCCCACCCACTCGCTCCCTGGTTTATGGTGTCTGGCCTCAGAAGTGGGTGAAGGAGTTTGTTGTAGTCCCTGCTCTTCTTTCATCGAGTGCACCTGGTCCATTAAGTGCCCTGACACGCTCAGCGCGCACCCGCAACACGCTCCCTGCGATGGCAGGAGCGGTGGTTTCCTCTGACATGAAAGGGCTCGCACCTCCTCTTGCAGCTGCTCCGGCCTCCGTCTGTCTGCGGAGTGTCACCGCTTCTTCCCTCCTTCCACTCTCTGGGCTCTTTGCTGAACTGTACCACACGGATCTAAAACAAATTAGAGCATTAGACAGGCGACCCAGAAGACAATTAGCATCATTAGGCTGCGGGAGACAGGGAAACATTCACAGGTAAGGGCCCTTTTGTGCAGCACATGGTGCCTGTGAGGAACGAGGAGTGATCGGTGGATGGGTGCCACAGGCAGTTTGGCATCTGGAGGGAGAAAAGCTCTCCTTGGGAAGGGGCTGTGCTGCCAGCGAGGGCCAGTTCCGCACACCGAGGTGCCGGGCATGACGAGACTGGGCCCGTTCTCTCCCACAAAACCCAATTGCAATGGGAATGCCAACGGCTCCCAGCTCATTCCCAGCCCTGCGCATCCGCTGCTGGGGGCCGGCGGCAGCAGCCGCCCGAGGCGGGGGCTGCGGGGGGCTCGCTCCGGGAGGAATAAGCACAGATCCACCAGAAACACCCCCACGGGCAACGCACCTCCGAGCCCTCGTGAAGAGCCAGCTGGCAACAGCCAGAAATGTGGTGAACAGGTAAAGCACCGTAGTCAGGCGACCGAAGAACTGGTGGTTTTTAACAAAGCCACTTTGCAGCGTTCTCCACCCAAAGGGAGGCCTCGGGAGCGGGGACGCTGCAGGGCCCGGCAGCGTGAGAAGCAGATACGGGCAGAGCCGGCGGGCACGGCGTGGGGGGACCCCCTGTTCCCCTCCACGGGTGACACCCGCGCGAGTCGTCCCTGCGAGAGCCGGTAAGGGAAGTCCCCGAGGTGATGCTGCGCCGAGTGCCGGCTGCATCCGGCCCAGCCTCCCGCCCGCCGCTGGCGGAACCGGCCAGAAACCCGCCGCTACCGAGGGCCCTCAGACCCGCGCGGGACCCGAGGCCCACGGGGGCAGGAGCAGCGGCTGGCACCGGGACCCGAGGGGACCAGAGCTCCCGCCCGCCGCCGCCTTTCCCGCCGCCGGCCCGGTACGTGCCGGGGCGCACGGCTGGGCTGGGCTTTGCTGCCGATCCCGGGGGCCGGGGGGCCCCGGCACCGCGCACGTGGCGCGGTGGGGGGCGGCGCCCGGCGGCGGCCCGACCCGTTCCCGCCCTCCGCGGCCCCTCCGCCCTTATAGCG
>JANHGN010025395.1:33460-85686 GCA_024605025.1 Megaceryle maxima | reverse complement strand
AAATTAAAATAAATGCTAAAGAGAAGGTGTTAGAAATATCCCAATTCCGGGAAAGAAAGAGGTTCATTAGGAGAGGATGGGATGTCGGAAGAAGACCAGAACCGGAGCCGATTAGAGAGAGACTGATGATTCGATGGAGACTTAGGAGACTTTTCTTTATCCTTGATTTTGCTTCTCAAAAAGGCAATCTTTTTGCGCTGCGCAGCTAATTGTTATCACCCATGTATTCCAAAAAGAAGAAGGAAAAAAAAGTAAAAAAACCCTTGTAAATAAAATTTACAGGCGTCTTAAAACAAATAAAAGACTACACAACCAGTAAAAACAAAAAAGGCTAAACAAAAACTTAGACATATATTTGGAGGACTGATTACTGCATAGTTTATCTGACTCAAATTAACGCACAGATTAACACATATACATACAATTTAAGCAAGTCCATTAAGAAATTACTGTTAGGTCACCCTAAACGTTCTTAATAAGGTAAATTTAAATAGGTGTGTATGTTACTTGGTGATAATATACTCAAATTTCCCAGATGTCTTCTAGGTTTTAACACTGATGCTCATCATTTCAACATAAGCATGTTTCATGTAACGTCAAAAAGAATGAAGCCCCAAAGACTTTGTTATCTCTAACACTCCACAAGGGGACCTTGTTCTGTGGAAACACAAGCCCAAATTTCCAGGTTGAACTTTGGATGTGTGTTGAACACTTAACATCTCCTGGAATCACATGCATTATCCAAAACGTGCATTTTTACTTTAACTGAATCAACAGCATTAAGAATTAGAATGGAGAAAGGGAAATTAAAACCCAATCAAAACAAAAACTTCAGGCACAGACAATTGCAGCAGTTTATAACAACAGTTCTACCATTCTCAGCCAGGAACTGTTATTGAAGAGTTAATTTAAAAACTGCTTCTTGAAAAGTATTCCCAGAGGGCAACAATCTATATAGGGAAGCTGACAGAAGTGATCTCAGCAGGATAAGCAAAGCTTGGGATATGTATTACCTTTAACAAAGATCACAGAGTATTTATTTTGAGGCGCCTTCTTTGAAATTTCTCATAATTAGGAACACCCGATTTATTGTAGGAACTAACTGAACAGAAAAAGAACTCACTCCATCTTCCTTATGTTTGCCTTAGAGCATTCAAAAAAATTATTTCATCATTTTATAGTAAGAAAACCTTAGTTTGATTTGAAGTCAAAACATGGTAGCATCCACCAAAATAATTAGATTACAAGAAATTAACATTTTCTATGTTATTTCTTTTGCATGTGCGCCATCTTCTGGCAGTGGCTGTAAGAATAGTTGCTAATGAACCATAATATTATATAGTCTAAATTTAAACAGCTTTGTTGCAAAAGCCCAGTTAATGAAGTAATTTCACCAACTTATTCAATAACATGCAATACAATCAGGCAAACCAAGAAAATACATACAAAAGCTGAAGGGAGAAGTAGTAGATAAAAGGAACAAACCAAACTAAAACCAAACCAAAACAAACCCACCTGTAAGTTTACCCAGCTTTTCAGTTTAGGGTTTGTTTGTTTGTTTACTAAAACTTTTTGCTTATTAAAAAAAGGGATATAAAATATGATGTGATGGAATATTGACATATTCTATAAATATTTAAAAGATGGTTTTGCAATCTTTTAAAAATATACTGTTCTTAGGCTGGGCATTCCTTACCTTTGTTTGAAGAACCTCCAGGGTTCTCTCTCTCTTCCATTGAGTTCGAACCTTGAGAGGTATTATCTTGAGACTCTTGATGTTTCAGTTTTTGGGAGGCAGATGGAGAGTTTACTGTCTCTGGGGATTCAGAATGCCATGAGGGGCTTTCTGCTGCTTTCAACCGCTCCCTTGTAGACTCCTTCTTTGGCTTGATTAGTTTGACTAAGGCTCTGGCTCCAATCCAGTGGTTTTTCCTGATAAAGCAGGTTTTGTGAATGGGAATCATAAAATGCTAGAAGAAATACTACCTGAAGAAGTCCACAGCTGTGCTAAAGCCATCAAACCATCCTACATGCTTAGCTGTTTACTGCAATTAATTGCTTGGAAAGATGCAGCATGAATTTCACAGAGCTTGAGATCAATTCCTCTCCCAAAGTCAAAATTATTTTACAGAAATATTTTCTCATGCTGAAGAACGTTAGAAAGACAACCATTCCCTCTGCTAAAAATCTAAACTACACATGGACTCACATTAAGACATTTTAAGAGTGTGAAAAGCTCTACTATAGGAACAGACTGAGAAAAAATGAAAACCGCTTTAAAGATGAATCCCTCTCTTTGCTAAGGCTATCAGTCAGAACTGTGTGGTAGAATTAGCTTGGCTCTTCTTTGCTGTTCTTAACATAGTTTTTTCCATGTCCTTTCTCTCTGATGGACTCTTCATCCCCTTTAAAAGAGCAGCTCTGGAAGCTCCTACTGCTGTTTAGTCACTTAGGGACTGGGAGTCTCTCCCCTCTGCTAGACACAAGATGACAGTCATCAAGGCAAAGCGGCTCTTTAACAATTCATACTGTTTCAGATTCCACTATTAAAACAGAGGGCCCCACATGAGGTACTGCTGCTTCACAAATGGTTTGTGGAGGAAGAGTGAAAGGAGAAGTGGATATGACAGTATCCTTATTTTAGATTAAATTTCTGTTATCTCCAGTTAGAGAGCCCTTTCTCACCCTCAAATATGTACAACAATAGTAGAATGGAACCCATGTGGGACTTACTTTTTTGGAGTAGGATCATAAAACTTGTACTGATCCATTATCTTCTCTTCAAGTTTTTCCTTGTGTCTCCTTAAGGCATTCAATTTATCACTGTGGGGGGGGGGAAAAGTACATTCTGAATGATCTGTATGAAATTACTCAAAAAAATTTAAGAACAAAAGCCACCAAGAGAGGAAACAGACTACTGGATAACCCTCAGAATCCTACCGACCTCATTTTCTGTTTAATGCAAAAGCCTACCAAACTTGCTGATAGGTGATTTTTCTGCAGTAGGAAAGGTGAAAGAACAATAGTAAATTGGTGCTAGATTACTCGCTAATAACTCAGGCACAGTTTGTTTAGTGGGTGCCAAGATTAATCTTATTTTGTTTTTTGAAATTCATTTGCTTATTCAGTCTTATTCACAGATTACTGACAATTACTCAAGGATTAAGATCCTCACAGATTTTGAGTGTGTCTACGCAATAATTGGGTGTTTTATTCCTACTAACTCTGTTGTAAGGGGAGAAATAAATAATGTTTGATCTTTTCCAGACTACCTCGGTCTCCTGTGAGCAGTGTTAAAGCACATGATGTGTAATCTTACTTTTTTTTTTTTGTTTGTTTTCACTCATTATTTTATTAACCTGCACAGTGGATGTTAGCAAATCTTTTCTCCTTCAAATAGTAGGTCTAATGTACTACCATCACAGAACTGTCAGGCATCTGGATAAATATGCTTAGAATACTTCTGAACTCCATTCAGCCAATTTCAGTGAACAATTTCTAACGTTCCAACCATATAATCCAGTACTGAAATAAAAATCAGTCAGTAGTTTCCATATCCTGAGGTGTTTAGACTAAAATTCTTGGGATTAAGAAATTTTCTTCTTTCATACCTATAAGAGAAATTCACTGCAATGAGAACAGGATTCTTTGTAAATGTACAATGTGTTTAAATGGGGTGTCTCACTTAAGCCTGTCACTCCTGTGCGTGGCTAGAGCAATGTATGTTGATAATGCATCCTTAGAAACAACATCAAAGGAAGCATTTCTTAGGATGCAAATGACAAAAACTAGAGGAGTACAATTATCTTCCTTTCTTCAGGAATCTAAATGCTCTCATAAGACTAAACTTTTGTTGCAACTCGGCTATTTTCCAAGCTCTTCAGAAACCTTTGAGAAGTACCACTGGGTTTTGCATTCTATCTTTTATATCTAACTTTTCCACATTGATTCATCTATATTATTTGAAAAGAGCTGTGCTTGTCCAGGTGCCTCCTGAACATCCCTTTGTGGTAAGACAATGTGAAGAAATTTTGTAGCTTCTTGTCACTATGTATATCTCCTCCCAAATATCCTCTTTTCTACGCAGATACCAAGTAGACTTAGCATTCTCCTGCCTGTCCTGATAAGTAATTTGTACACTATGTTTGTCTTGATTACTTTTTCATGTTTCAAAATTAAAATTTCTTGTTTCTTACATGTACTGTTTCTGTTCTTCATGATACTGCTCCTTGTTCTCCATGTTCTGCTCCAGTAACATCTGATTCTGCTGGCTCAGCATCTGAATCTGACTCAGGAGATGATGATTTTCTTCTTCCAGGTTTCCCTTCAGACGGGACAGTAGCTGTTGAACAAGACAGATTAATCTGCATCTGGCTTCCCTGGAAGTGCACCATAATCAAACTACCACAGTAACATAGCAACCTAGGATATGAACTGACAAACTTCAAGTATATGGCAGCGTTAGTACGACCACATAGCTTAACCTCACAGAATAGCAGAACATCAGGGGCTGGAAGGGACCTCAGAAGATCATCCAGTCCAACCCTCCTGCCAGAGCAGGATCACCTAGATCAGAACACACGGGAACGCGTCCAGGTGGGTTCTGAATATCTCCGGAGAGGGAGACTCCACAACCCACCCCCCCGGCAGCCTGTTCCAGTGCTCTGTCATCTCCTACATATAGTGTGCCAAAAACTTCTCACAATGAACATTCGCTTTCTAACAGGACCCCAGCAGTTAAACCTACCTACAGCTACCCACCTCACAATGGTTATCCAGCTTGGTCAGAGAGATATCCATAGACTGGTGCTGTTCTTTCAGCTCATCGTAGCGAGCTTGCCAACGATTCAGCTCCAGCTGAGAGTTGTTCAAGGATGTTTTCAGCTCTTTAGTGTGTGAATGCAACCCTTCATACTCTGCCTTTAGTTGGTTGTGCAAGAAATTCACCCTAAACATGAAGAAGCCAGCAAGCTTATAAAGGACACTTTATAGAAAGTACCTCACATTCAAAGACCACACTATCAGTGTGAAGCTGTCACTAAATCAAACATTAACTTCCAAAGACTAACTCCTAAAGACATTTTTGTCCTAAGCATATAATAAATTTATTAAGACAGTAGTAATAGCATTTTAAAATATTTCAAATCCACAAAAGAGCTGAAAGCAGAACAGATGAAACATAAGCCTGCTATTTCCTCTGTAGGTAAAAAACACACCACAAATTTATGCAGTACAGTGTATTTAAGTGCATTTCAATATAAAGGCAGCTCTATTTTACACAAATAAAGAACACTCACTTTTTTTTTCTTGATGCGTGAAATATCAGCATTAAAGTGCCCTGAACTGTGAAACACTGTCATGTTGCAAGATGATACTGTGGCGTTCTTTTATAGCTTTTCATAAATCTAAAAAAAGTCTACAAATCATGAAGTCATAAAACTAACTAACTAAATACGATTAAGTTCTATATCTGCTGACAGATGAGCTAAGTCTTGCTCTCTGCCAGCACTGCAATTAACATCTTGCAACATCTTTCTTTGTCCCTAGAGAAACCAAGCTGAAAAGAGCAAGCTTGAGGAAAACTCCTTTGTAGAGCTCTGCAGTGTTCTGAAGTACACTCCAACTGGGAGCGCATCTGAAACTTCCGTGACTGAACTTAACATGTGATATTTAAATATGATTCAATCTGGGATTGCTTTAAATTGGTACGACCTTGGCCAAAACATTTCTCAAAATGCCTTTGTAGTACAAACAGTGGCGTTGAACTGGTTATAATGAAGAGGACTTCAATAAGGATATAGGTTGCAGGGATGTGTATGTGTTACCACTGCATTATGTAAAGTTTGGGTACTCTGACCTCACAAAAGGGTTTTACACGTTTTTTTGATTTACCCAGTGATCATATGAATCACTAAGCCCACTTTTAATAACTAGAATTAAGTCTCTCTTGAGTATTAACAAATGGCAGCTTTCTCTGGGAAGCAGAAAATAAACAGTAATGGTAACTCCTGGAACTAAATCATATTGTGTAAAAACTGTAATACAGTTCTCATTAAGTAGGGGAAAAAAAAAAAGGTAGGAACCATTTTGCATATGGGGTTTGGGTATTTGTAGTTTTATTTAAAGACAAGCACTTGAAAACAACTCATTACAGAAACATTTGTGAACTTGAACCACATGTGGAAGTTTATTTTTCATGAGAAAAAGTCCCAGAATGAGACCATGTTTGAATCACCAAATAAAAGCATTTGTTGACAGTGTCCATGAAGCTGATAATCTTAAATGAGTTAAACAAAATTATCAAATTAATAAAACAGAAATTGAGAACAATTAACAGACGCATTAATGAATGTATTCTGGAGCAAACAACACAGCAAAACCACTGTGTGTTGTGCATAACTGACTTTTTAATTATATATACAAGAATTTAGTAAGGGAACCAATACCTGTCCAGTTCCTCCCTCAGCTTCTGATTTTCCCCAGTAGTTATCGCATTTGATCTCCTCTCTTGTTGCAGAACCTCTCTCTCAGTTTTTAGAACTACTTCCAACTCTTCCAGTTCCACCTTGTGTTTCATTAAACTGTTGTATCTGCAAAAAGAGGAGTAGCATACTCTCAGTATACATTTAGACAATTTTCTTCCTCCAGTTTAAGATTTTAATAGTTAATATGACAACAATCAGAAAGGACTTTTTTTCCCTGCCTGCTTAGTTTCATAAACATTTGTGTTGTTAAAGATATTTTATCATTTGGTGGCCTCTGTCAGAGTCTGTGCTGATATGCACACACCAGCAGAAGCCACTGGGAACACTGGTGCAGTGAATGTCAAAAGTCATCAGCACGTTTTTCTGTGACTGGGATGGAAGGATACTACCCCAGAATATCCCTGGGCAGACATACATGTGCAGGTCACAGGGAAACATCCTCCCAAGCAATTTTAAAACAGCAACTAGGTCAAGGGTGCAGCATTGCTTGAAAAAGCTAGAGAGAACAAGCATCATCTATTTGTGACTCTCATCCCAGCAGAGATGAATGCAGAGCACAGTTACTCTACAGTCACAAAAAACTTCAAAACAAAAAACAAAAGCAGCAGACAGCACTAACGACACTGACTCCTGCCAACCTACTTTTCTTTTAGGCTGCCATTCCCCTCATCCCAAGGTCGAATTACAGCCTGTCCCAAATTCCCATCCATTGAAGGGCCACACAGAAAAGTACCTGTCTCCCAGACAAAAGCTGCTTTTTGCTATTCATTCTCAGCAACAGCAGTGGAGTTTAATTAACCTTATTTATTTGTTTTCTTCCTCCACTCAGCTCCAGGACATTTCAAATTCAATGTCCGTACAACAAATGGAAGAACCTGAAAGCAGAGGAAGGTTTCACATCCAACTCCAAGAAGGATTTTAGACAGACTGCATGCCAATCCAGAGTCTGAGAAGACAAACTCCACAATTGGTCCCTTGGCAGAGATTACCATGGTTGCCTCTGTAGAAACTGTTGGGAATTGTTTTTCCCATTACTGTACGATAGGGTTACTCTGTTCATTTTTATTCAAATCCTTTTTCTTAAAGAAGTCTACTTACAGGAAAGCAGTATATTGGTCCTGTTTTACCAGCCTGGCCCAGCTCCACATGCTGCCTTTGAGCATGAGAACCCCTGAGGTAGATCACAG
This sequence comes from Megaceryle maxima, assembly GCA_024605025.1. Lineage (NCBI taxonomy): Eukaryota > Metazoa > Chordata > Aves > Coraciiformes > Cerylidae > Megaceryle > Megaceryle maxima. The sequence goes on along the minus strand of JANHGN010025395.1, from coordinate 78,014 downwards.
CTGCTCCCCTAGATATTAGGTGAAAGGTAAAAAGAGACTGCCTGCAAAATTGCAAGCGAACCTGCATCTCTGGAGCCCTAAATGAAATCCTCAGGCAAAGTTTTCCTGTAGCTCAGATTCAGAATGAGTCTGCCATTTGAGCAGGATTTGTGCAACCTGACAGGCTCTGCTACTGGGGGCAAAGTTACCCATCCTGTAGGCTATTTAACACCCACATCCACTTATTTTAAGCATCAGGCATTTGGACAGAGGCATTGCAAAATAGTTTTCTTATACATGCAAATAGAAATCCATTTTGGCTCTGACAGAATCCATTCCTGGGATTGAACAACCATATCCATCTTTACTCCTTTTGGCTTTCACTCTTTCAGCTGCTTTGTTAGGAGAAATACTGTGGGTAGGTACTTGTGACTGAGAGAACTTCAAAAATGCTCAGCTATGGTAAAAGTATGTGGCAAAAGGAACCCAGAAAAATAATAAGCAGCCACCATTGGTAATGTAATAATACAACTCCCAGCAATATGTAACCTTCCACAACAGGAATTCTGTTTTTCCAGTGAGATGAATTTTTCCAGTGTCTCTGCAGGATTAGACTTCTCCAGAGTAAGCCACAAAGAAATACTCAAGGATGTGCTAATCAGTTGTAGCTAGTAAATTATTACCTTCCCTTAGTAATGTGCAATATGTGCAGTAATTTTAAAAAAATGAAGAGAAGGAGCCCAGCCTTTCTGTGTTCACTGAGACAGTCAGCCAAACACTGCAAAGTCAAGAAACTGCTATTAATAGTGAACTATCCTAACATACTCACTCTTCTCTTTTTGCTAAGTCAAACCCACATGTTTGTGGTTTGCTGGGCTATGAGACCATTTCACTGCAGTTACACACAAGCCCTTATTAAATCTCCACTGCAGTACTAATATTGTGCAGACAGAGTCAAAGGAGGTTTAATGAAGTTTGCTCAGGTGCAGAAAATATTCTGTGGTTAGAATGCATGAGGGTGAACTACATAAACCTTGGGGACCCTGGCCTTACACGGTGTTAGGAGTCTAAAGTTTGACAAACCACCTTGATAAGTATCTTTTGAGACTGATCTGCTGAGGAGGACACCGCACTCTTAAAACTACAAAAATCAACCTACTCTGAGTATAGAAAAGGCCATCATCTGCTCCCCAGCAACATCTCTCGCTGGCAGTAACATCTTGGTCACACAGTCCAAATTGTTAATGCTTACAATGGTGACCTGAGCATTTATTACTAGAGATAACCAATTTTTAGAAAACCACTTTTTCCTTAGTCTAGAACTGTTTAATAATTGGTACTCATCAAGAAAAGAAAGAAGTCAGAACACTGTCTCAACACACAGCAGTGTGATAATCTCAAGTAAAACCTAAATCAATGAGAACCGTTAATCAGTCTGAGAGAGACTTGGTAAGCAGGAACAGTGTCTGTGTAATCACTTACAGCTCATTTAGTTGACAGCCAAGCAGCTGTCCTGTCACACAGCCCTGGTGGGTATTTTAATCACAATAGGTTTATTTCTGCACTTCATCAAAATCTACCGCACATTGCATTGTTATCTCCTTTTTCTTTAGAAAAGAAAGGTTTAACACCAGTGTTTAGTTCATCTTCAAAGATCACCACTGAGTGGCTCTGAACCCAGCTCATGGTCTTGCACAGAAACTGAACCTAAATACAGATACTTTGAGGAAAATCACTGAATTGTGTAAGAAAGGTTTTGAGGGGTAGGCAGAGGAGCATTTATGTAGCATTACATTATATATATCGTCTGATCCATACACTATTGGCAGGAAATAACAATTACAAGAAATTAAACAATAAACAGATTACTTCAATTTCATAATTCAGTTGAATTGTGAGACTGTGAGAACTAGAACAAAATAAATATTACATCATTATCTCATAGCTAACTCAATACAGCTTCCTTCAAAGAGCTGCCTTTGTCATCAAAGTTGATGCCCAACAGAATCTCCAAAGATTTAAATTTCTCAAGATACATACTAACTCACACACCTTGGTGTCTTGCAGACCTTACTGTATGATTAGAAAATATACTCCACACAGTAGAACTGGGAGAATCTTTTTAAGGCTGCATGTTATTATAGCACAGTACCTCAAATGCGGTATGGGAACTTAAGCTACTTCTGACAATGTATCCCTAAGATCCAAGCCCACGATTCCTAAGTATCACCAGTCATCTGTGGTCTGCCACTTTTCAACGTCTAAGATCTACAGCTTTGCAAATATTCTCATCTAATCTCCTAATGATAGCAAGAATGAGAAGATACTTTTCAGTGAACAAAGGAGTAGATTCCATTTGTAATTGAAGACCAACAATTAAGGCTAAAATTGTAATATGGGCACGTTCTGGCTACACTATACTCCTGCGCAGTGAGCATACCTCTCACCCAGACCTTTGTGCTCCAGATCCAGGTTTTTGTGTAACGTTTTCAGGCAGCTGTGCTGGTTTATTAGCATTTCATATTCTGCAGACTGCCGCTCGTGCAGTGAAGCAAGGTGCTCATGGTCCTGAAGCAACGACTCATACTCAGCTTTCAGCTGCTCCTTCTGCTTCAGTAGATTCTCATTCTCATTCTCCTTGGCTGTCTGCTGATTTTGCAGTAAAGTATTCTGGGCCATCAGTGAAGCACTCTGGGAGCTGAGGGTTGAATTTTCTACCTAAAGTTTCTCAAATAAAAAGCAAGCATTACTTATTTACACCTACTGGTACCTACAGCAAATGTGCAGTAACAGCTTGTAACTGTACTGGATTAATCAAGAATGTATCCATCGCTTGGTAGACCTATAGACAGTTTAGCATCATTTTGGTATTACTGTTGTTGTATGCACCATATAAAGCCATGCTACCAGCAGTCTCAGAAGTATTAGGATAATCTCCAAATTGAAAAGACACTGTTTTACTAGCAGAAGCTCTTGAGCCTGAAGACCAAGATGAGCCGGAATACTCCCAACTCAACCGTATCTCTGATTATCATATACAAAGCCAAAAGTTTTCCCATGTTTGTGTACAAGTAACAAAAACCATAACATTACTGAAACCCAGCAAAATTAACTTGACCACTGTGTATGGATGCAGCACTCCTAATGAGTCTGATTTCAGTGGATAAGTAGCCCATTGATTTTATGTGTTGTTTATATACTTCAATTACAGGTGAGAAATAATTAGAGAGAACAAAAAAAAACCCAACCCTGTGAACATGCAAGAGGAAAAGCTTGAAAAGGGAATGTCACATTAAAAAAACATTAGAGATAATTCAATGTTGTCCTTTAAAATCGTTGTTCCATTTCTTAAGCTAAATGTATTTTTTCAAAATTATAAGTAATTTTTAAGAGTTATCTGCAACTTTGACATTTTGTCTGGAAGTATGAAAACTGAGATTGGAACTCATTGCTACAATGCCTCCTAGAAGCTGATTTCTGTCCTCTTCCCATTTCTTCCAAGCTCTTTCACAGGCATGGCATTAACAGGAAAAAGAACAGCAAAGATCTTTTATTCTGTAAGTGCAGCTTCTAGATACGGATTTTGCTGTATTGGTTTTTTAAATTTCTCTCTAAATAACTACCATCTTAATGAAGATAGCTACCAGACACTAGTCACAGAGCCAACTTTCCTCCTAGCCTGGAGAAATTCAGACCTCAAACTAAACTCCACCTTACAGGCCTCATCTTTACATCACACCACCAGCCTACTAATACAAACATTTTGTTATTAGTGATCTCCTTCACGCTGCTATAATCAAATCCAGCCTCTGGGCACAGAGGTGCAAGGTTCTCCTGACCTGGAGCTTGGCTGTCTGTGTCTGCAGGGCAGTGTTGTGCTCCTGAAGGAAAACATTTTGCTTCTGTAGTGTCAGGATCTGATTGCTGAAGGAGACATTCTGTATTTCCAAATGTTTCAGCTGTTCTTTAAGCAGCTGCTTCTCAGTATGTAGGGCTGCATTCTGAAAGAGAGATGGCATTGAAGGGGTGACAGGAAGAAATGAAACAGCTGTCCTGAACATTTGGAGCCCAATCAAAGATGAGAATCAATTAGCAATGAACATTCTGCAACAACCGTGGAAAAGCAAACCCTTCCCAGTGTCAAATGAAGGTAGAACAGATGTTATATGCAAGATTAATCCCCCAATTGTTATACAAGACATACAGAATTGAAATCCCATGTAGACTTAAGCGATACCTAGAGAATTTGGTAGACTTATATGCTCCAGAAAACCCAGCAGATTCCTATAAGCTCAAAAATCCCATTCCCAGCAACCCACTACTCATGATTGCAAGGGAAGTCTCAGAGATAACAGGAAATAGGAGAAGGCTCACATTCCTTTCCAGTTCAATTGCCCTGTCCTTCAGTTTCAGCAGCTCCATGGTAGCTTCTTGGTGCCCCATTTCCAATTTTTCATTCATTTGATGGTTGGGAAGGAGTTTCTCTGCAGAATACCTCAGTGACTTCTGATCATACTGCCCATCCTGTTGAGTCTGTTTAAGTGCATCAAAGTCCTTCTTTAACTGCAAAGAAAACAAACAGCAGCCTTTGACTCTGATTTAACAGTGCGATTTTATATTAAAAATTATATATAGTTATAACGATAATAAGGATATGCAGTTCCTCTCTTGTACTGTAGGGACTTTAAAGGATTCATCAACCATCACCCTCACTTCACAGATGGGGAAGCTGAGGCACAGGCGAAAGAATGCATGTCTCTTGGGCTCTAGATAGTTGCCCCCTGACTCAATCTGTCACATAACACACAGGCTATCCTTAGATGAGATGTTTCAACTGCAGTCTTCCTCAACCTATGCTTTCATTAACAAAGGCAGAAAAAACAAGACCACAGAAGCAAAAAAAACACACAGGAAGAGAGATCTGCAAACAGTGGTTATGTAAAAAAACCTCCTGCTATGTCCCCAGCCCAACAATTTTTCTGAAATTGTTGCATTATATAGAAACAGACAAAAGAAAGCAGTCCTGTCAAAAATGGTTTTGGGGAAGTGCATGTACGGAGGGCATGCAGGGAAAGTAGAGATAACTTGTTCTTGCTGAGATTAAAAAAAAAAAAGGAAGAAAAAAAGGCATGTGAATGTGCAGAACCACATTGCAAACTATTAAAATTTCTTAATCTCTTACCACATTTAGATCATTCTGTAACTGCTGGTTCAAGTTCAAAGAGTCTTTCACTTGAGTTTCCAACATTGCAATCTTTTCCTCTTTCACAGCTAGTGTTGCTTTTAGTGCTGATTCAGTTTTGCTCTCCATAATCTTGTATTTTCTGAAAGGCATGAGAATTGTTTTCCACTGTCCATCACAAGGATATGAGCCACCATCTATAATAGGAAACTTCACCCATTCTGAATCTCACCATGTTACATTGTATTTATTTGCTTCTTCAGGAAAAAATATTTCCTCTGCTGGCAGAGATACATTGTAGCTGGGGCGCCTCATTTTGAAATGCAATCAATTTTAATAGAGGTAACACCAGCATAGCTCTACAGAAATAGTTAAGAGCCACATAATTTAACAGAAAAAGCTTTTCTCTTTTTTCCCTCATTACACTACAGAAATTTCTTCTCATGGTTCTTTTGTACATTCTTGATAATAAAAAAATCCACAGTAGATTCTAAAGACTCCCATGGGATGGGTATGTTACTCTAATTAGGTCATAGCAAGAGGCCTATATACACTTGGATTATTGGACTTACTTTGTTCATTACTATAAGACTTGCAAAGGAATTCCTTGCAATCTAAAATTTCTTAGGCAACATCTATATTTATATTAAAAGGTGACTGGATCACCAATAACACAGGGTAATGACAGACACTGTTTAATAGACACTATTCATACTTCTAAAGAGAATAGAAGGAAGAATACACACTGAAATAGCTACCCAGCTACTCTACTGGGGAGTAGAGGGGGACTGTAGTAACACTGGCTGGCATGGAGAGAGAAAATTACATTTCTTCCTTTGATCCAAGAAAATGTTTAGCAAAACTTGCAGTATACTGCCAATCTTGCTACAGAAAAATATGCTTTATGTCCAAAATTGGTAAGGGTTATTGGGGAGAGACAGATGAGAACCACAAAGAAAGGCAAAGGGCTTGGGTTAGGCAGAGGAAAAGCCTGCAGAGTCAAAAGAATGACAAAGATCAGTTTCCTTACGTGTCGTCATTGCCATTATCATCCTGTAGCAGCAGCTCTTTGTTCAAACCTATCTTCTCCAGTTCCTGGCTCAGTTTGTCCAGTTCACTAGACAACTGTTGACTCTTCAGTTTCTCCAGGACCAAGTCCTGTAATAGCAGAAACAGGATTAGCTGATGTGCAGAGGGTGGTGATAATTATCCAGAACTATACTTTTTTTTTTTTTTTAAAGTACTGAAAAAGTCACAGGATAAAATCCTAGTTCCAAGGTCAGTTAAAATTCATCAGTGGCAGCTGAGTGCAGAATTAAACTGGTTGCTTTTATTTATAGTTTACTTGGAATAAATCTGAAGAATGCTTCTTTTGGCCTTTGTCTCGCTTACTGTACTGAGTTACTTCTGCCAACACTGGCATTCTGCCTGCCTGCCAAAAAAGGGAGTGTGTGCAGGCCAGGAGACATCCTGCCTTTGTGCCACACAAGGGCTGTGTGCAAGTCAGGGGACACCAGCAGAGGGAGTTCCCACCTCTCAGCTAGGACAAAAAGCCCTGCTGCAAAGCCCAGCCAACACTGGCACACACACAGGAGTGACAGTATGAAATTTTCCTGAGATAATATTAAGATGTTATTACCAAAAGACTCGGTAATAGGGCATTTTCTCTGTTGACTCTGGGTTTCTGACATATGGTAAATTACTGGCGAAATTAAAAATTCGTACTGACATTGTCCTGTAAGACACAGGACAGCCCTGGAGACTAGAGAGCGTGGTTGCTTCCTCTGGTATCTATTAGCCTGTCCTTTGTAAGAAACTTAAGCAGAACCAGACAAGGAAGTCGGACGATGAGGAGGTCTGAAGGAGTTGTACCAGAAGGTATAATGGGACAATGCTTTTCTGTTATGTCAGTGAAGTGGTATGTGTGGAAATGGCCTGAGAAGACATAATACTAGCTTGCATATTAAAAAGGACAAATCATCTCTGGTGCATAGCCAAGATTCCTACTATACAAAATTCTCTGAAATGCAAATGTGCCATGGGGAACTACATTGCTCGTGTTTCTGCTCAGAAGTTTACTTAACATGTGAGTTAAGAACAACAAAGTTACTGAAACACTTTAAGGAAGAAAAAGATTACTGCAGATATCAAACAGAAGTAAGAAGAAAATTATTTTTAAAAATACTTTGTTAAACATAAACTGTAGGTATTCAATAGTCCTCTAATATCACAAATCTAACCACGTATTCATTCACATGGCAAGGGAAAAAAGTTAAGGTCAAGGTCAGTCCATGGACTGTGAACAGGTCCCTTCAGTACCCATGAACAACTCCTGTAAATTCTATAGAAAGTAATTAAGGAGAAGAAGATATGCTTCTCTGTAGGTCTGAACCACTGGAAATTTGCAGAAGTTTTAAGAATGGAATGATTAAAAAGGATCCTTCTCAGATGTTATCTTCAAAAAAGTTGGATAGAAACAACCTGGACTGTTTTAAATGTCTTTGAAAAACTATTTTTCTCCTCAAAATTATGCTAATGCTTCAAAAACTAAAATAAAACAAACTTAAAAAAATTGCTTACTTTATTAGTCCTGCTAAACTTATTTATTTCACTGAGCTACCACAGCATTGACTGTTTTCCTTTGAATGCTCTTTCACAGGAATTCCTTTTTCTGAAAGGACAACTGCAGATGGGGCAGGCAATGAGAGCAACCTGCAATAACCTGAATCTACTGCTCATAGGCCACTTACAGGAGCGTCAGGTTCTGGCACACACATCATTTGTTCGCCAATGTCCTAACGCCAATTGGGTATTTCTGAAAGATCACAACTAGGAGAAGTGTGATTACTGCATTCTGCTGTGGAGAGGGGTGCTAGAATAGACCAGCAGCTGCTGCTGCTACGTAACAGAGCTGCTTAACATGCTCTCACTCTGCAGGGAGGCTTGCTGCAGGTAGTTGTAAAGGCAAATCTTGGTGCAGTTGTTGATGAAAGGGTTAGGCTGGTCATCTGGGATGGTTCTTGTCTTAGCTAAGACTGTTTTGGAAAAGGGATGTTAATGTGTCCTCAACAAGTGTTCCAATTTCTAGGCTTAAAGAGTCAATCTCCCCTAATGAAGCTCTTGTCTTAGCAGCTTTGTGGTCAAAGGGCTAGAGAAATCATCAAAGTCTTTGCTTTACAGCTACCATGTGGGAACTGTGTTAAAACCCTATTCTGCATGGGAAAAAAAAAAGATGTCCTTTGGAGACTTTGTGTCTGTGGATGTGAAGTGATGCATTGCAGTTTTTGCCAGATCCTACTTTCCAAGGCAACACTACTACCCACTGATGTCTGTTAAGATCATCTAGATCATGTACTAAATAGTCATGGTACTTCACAGAGCTGAAACAAAAAAATATTAGGGAAACTAGCAGTATTATTTTGTTTACCTCTCTCAATGTAGCTAGTGTTCTTTTATCAATTGTAACTTGCTTTATGAGATCTTTATTGTCCTTTTCAAATTCTTTCAGCTTATTAGATGAATCTCTGAAACGAGCAATTTCCTTTTCTAGTGTCTTGTTTTCTTTCTCAGCAACTGCTAGCTTTACTGTACTATCATCCAAAATAGCATCTTTCAGCTCCACTTGTTGCCAAAGTCGTTTTGTTTCTTTCTCCAGCATTTTTTTGTCTTTCTCAAGCTGAGACATTTCTTGTTCTAGAGCTTTGTTTTCCTTTTCTAACCTCTCTAGCCGTTTGGCAGAAATCTTCAGCTCCTCGAGGTTTCTCTGGAGGACCTGATTTTCACTCTCCATTGCCTGTACTTCTTTTTCTAAGTCCTGGATTTTTTTGTTGCTGCTCTCCACAATTTGCTGAAGTCTCTGGTTTTCAGAGTTGACACTCTGATAGCTTAGCTCCAGCCTCTCTGATTTCTTGCTCATTGCTTTTAATATTTCCACATTCTTTCTTAAGTCCTCTTTCTCCCTCTCCAAATCTTTATTTTCTGCTTCTATTTGTGCCATTTTTGTGCTGGTAAATCTCATGGTCTCCACCACTCTCCTAAGCTCCAGATTTTCTTCATCCAATTGCTTGTTGTCCCTTTCCAGGTCCCCAAGCCGGATAGAAATATTCTGCAATGTGTCCAGGGATTTTCTTAGCTTCCTATTTTCCACTTCCAGATCCCCGTTCTCCTGCTCAAGAACTTCCACTTTTTCTGTGACTATTTTCATCGCTGCTGCCTTCTTTGTGAGCTGTTCATTCTCCCTCTCCAATCGATGGAGCTCTTTTTCCATTTCTTCCACTCTTTCCACTTTTACTTTAACCTGGTCAAAATCCTTTTGCAATTGTTTCTTCTCAAATTCCAGCTTGCTCAGTTTGCTACTAGTTTCTGTAACCGTTTCGTGAAGGATCTTGTTCTCTTTTTCAATATCTTTTACTCTTGCCTCGCTGCTCACTTGAGATCTTTGTCTCAGGGATAAGACCACTTGATTAAGGTGATCATTTTCTTGCTTAAGGTCCTTTATCTACATAAACAATTAAAAAATTATGCAAACATTACTCAACTACCTTACAAAGTACAGTATAAATTAGTCTCAAAGTAGACAGATGATTGTTAAAACCACGTCCATTTAATCCAAGGCAAATTTCTCAACTGTTTTTCCTGACTAAAAACAAACAACCCAAACTAATGAAAAAAAGTTTTACCTCTGGCAACCCATGATTCTAACAAATTAAAAATAGTGCTATATTTCTGCTACCAGCTAAGAAGATCAAGACAGAGGGAGCAAGTAGACAGGGGGCCTTCAAAGAACACCTTAGAGAAGATGTGTTCTTAGGAATCATTCCTAAGAAAAGATATCTTTCTGCCTACATTTACATTCATCTTTGGGATTTGCAGACACAAGTTATCTCTGATAAGGCATCAGAAACACCCAAATGTTTGAAAATACATTGCAGTTATAGCTCTCATTAAAGATACACTTTCTGTAAGTACAGTACACTTACCCCACTGGTCAAATTTAGCATAAACAATTGTGATTTAAACTGCAATTTGTATTTGATTCTTATTTAGACAACACCACAGAAATAAAAAAGGACTTAGACCTGAAAAAAATCAGAATCTGCCCTTCTGAGACAATTGAGGATAATTCTGGGTTTACTATCTGCCCTTCTTCTGAAGCATTCATTAATTCTTACCACAAGGAGCCTGTATGTGTTGTAACTGAAATATAAGACTTTGGTGGTAAAATGCTGTTTCCCAGGTAGAAGTGTAAGTAAGAATCTTTGAAGATGAAAAGCACTACACAAATAAGACGTTTTGCTATTTAATCTTCACCCCACAAAAATTGGAGTAAATTTTAATACAGGTTGAAAAGATGCAGACCAGTCTCTAATGATCTGTGTCTGGATTTTCATCACTAGTCAAATACAGTTGACACCTCGCATGAACCTGTAATAGGATAGTTCCAAGGCATTGCACATGAACTGAAGCACAGCAGGAAAAGCTGAAGGGCATTTAAAATATCAATCCAGAGATGCTTTCTCGGCATCTTTTTAAATAGAGAAAAAAAGGTTGAGTGGCTGAAAAAAAAAAAATCCAACTAAACCAGTGAGGACATGCAGCTGGGAGAAGACCAATCTTCTGCAATAAAATGGGGTTTTATTTGCATATCCTAAAATCTGTTGGTGTCCCATTTAGTAAGATTCAGGGCTTTTTTTCCCCCAAAGAGGGAAGGGCTGTCCTTACAACAGCCTGAAGATCCTCCTATACTAAAAGGGGCAGTAGCTAGCAAAACATGCTGGGCTTTTTTTACTTGAAGGAGCCTTTTTCCTACAAATGAACAAGTTCGACCTGCACTTAATAGCTGTCAAATTGCCCTATCTCCCTGGGAGAATCTGATGCTAAATGGTATCAGTAAATTATCACTACTGAGCATATGCTTTTTTATATCACATTCAGAGAGTTTGTACCTGTCTGTCTTTGTCAGCTTTTAGAGTCTCCATGACAACTTGTAGCTGCTCTTTATCTTTTATCAGCTCCTCACTCAAGGTCTCCAGATCTTGATTACTCTGCTTCTCTTTTTCAATTTGATTTTGCAACTTCTCAATCTGCGTGGAGAGAACACACCAAAACACAACAGTCAAAGCTTGAAACAATGACCATTTGCATTTTAAGTTATTTTGAAGGACTGACATGGGGACTGCAGCTGAAAGATGTAAGCCTTCCTTTATGCAGCTTGCCAGTCTCAGAGGAGGAAATGGATTGTTCTGTTTTTCTTACAGTGACAGGAATCTCCTTCATGCCTATTAAGGTCAGAGCATGTAAGGTAGAGCAGTGAGAAATGCTTCACCTGTCTGTCTGAATTCCCTGTTGTGTTCCTATCATCAGTGGTTAATTTTCTAGTGCTCACTGTTGTGAGGGACTTGCCTCCTCCTAGCCTCTCCATTCCTGATGGCCTTAATCTATCAGCGAATGTGAAGAAAATTATTAACACAATGTAGTGAACAAGAGAATTCTAGCAAAATAAGTCAGGAACAGAAGAAAAGCACTGGAGTTGCTACGCTTAACTTGCCTCTTCCTGTGCTCTGCTGACCTTCTGTTTTCTAGTACTCATCTTGAAAAATTTGTGAATAAGGTCCCAGTCCTACAGCAAACAATGTCTTCTAACTCCCTTCTGTTGAATGTTGTACTCGCAATGAAAAGGCACTGAAAAGCAGTAACTCTTCAGTATTCAGAAGCAAGTGCTTCAGACAGCTAGGCTCACCAAGTCAGGAAGAATTCCTTTTTTTACACTTGTAAAGAACTGTGAACACCTACAGCTCTGCACATGTATCAGGTCTTTTTTTATATTGGTATTATGAACTTTGCCAATGGTGAAAATGTCAGTGAAAAGGTATTAGCAGTAATTCTCACAAGTGGGAAATGGCTGGAGGCTGGGCACTGCCTATATCAACATGTGCCTCATTACAGGAAGTGTTTAAACAAGCAGAGGCTGCCCAGATCAGAGATAAGAAGGGCTTAATAGTTAGAAATGTAACCATATTAAGGTTCATTGGTCTCAAAGGAGCTGTTAATAGGAAGCTGGATCAAACTCAGTACTCAACAGTAGCTGGTCTTTTTAACGCCTCACAGAAAACCAGAGGCAAGTAACAAAAACTACTGTTTATAGCTTGTTTCAGTCCACGAAGTCAGGAACACAGAGAAAGCAGATAGGTCCTATGACTGCCACTACTTGGCTGTGCCTGAAAAGCACACTAATTCTGGAATCACAACTGTTGGCACCAATACAGTGCCATAGCAAGAGGTGCCCACAGGAATGTGGGCCAAAGCCAAAGGTTGACCACAGCTGTTCAAGTGACTTACATTGATGTACACCACAGGTATCTGCTGAGTGCTTTCTATGCCTTAGCTCAAATTTTAAGCATGTAAATTAGAGCTGCAGTGAATTACTCACACACAATACATCATAAATGGGAGTGTGGAAAGAGGAGTACAGTGAACTGGATTTTTGCAGTTGTTCACAGAAAAAAGCCAAGAAGCAGAACTGGTCTCTCGATCTGGCAAAAGAATCTCTCATGAAGATGGAATAATTCAGCAGTGGAGACCTGTTCTCCTCGTCAGAGAAACTAGCACTCTGATAGCTACAATTTGGTAATCCATGAGCAGCATTTCATATCCGGGTACTTTCTTCCCATGTCCTTTAGAGCATTCAGCCAGCCCATAGGCAGGCCACAGAGGATTGAAATCAACATCTCAGACACAGGTTACAGCAGTGATGGGTAAAGGAAAAATAAGCCTTATATTCTGCATAATTCGAAAAGGTAAGAACATGGTAAAAAACAATATAGAAATTTGGTTTTTTTGCACTCAGACTAGCAAGCATCCTCTTTACCCAGCAGTTATTTGGCTCAATTAATCAGAGTTCAGGGTGCAATTTACTAGGCAGACAAAAATAACACTAGTGGTTAGAGGCAAATTGAGCACTGTGTTTCACAAGGACAAGCACTGAGCCGGCATTTGATCTAAATGTAATCACAGTTAATAATAGAGCACATTACACATGCATACACACACTTAGATATACAAATAAAATTTTAAAAGTGATGACCTGCATGTTTGTTACAAAGATTAGAAGAACCCAGATATATGCAGAGAGAGAGACACTACAGAAATTCTAATAGCCAAAAGGACAAGACAAAGAGCTGATCCAGGACTATGGACAGCAATAAGAGACTTAAAAATATACTAACCTGAATTCACCTCTCTGATTTGACTTGCATGGAAACAATATTAACAGTTTAAAATAAAATATTTCCATGTGGCCATGTCTTTCCTAGTAGTGACTGCCATAAGATGACAGAAAGGGACACAAGCAACAGTTCAAACGGACAAGGGCAAACAAGCACTGGAAGACTGCTTTTACGAAACAGGAACAGTTACTTTTGCTTACAATGATGTGTGTATGTACCAGTGAAGAAGACGGCAATAGAATACACCAGTGTTAGAATGCAATTACATAGATGGGCCCACAAATCTGCTCAGTCTTTTGGGATACATGGAGGAATTATTCTCTGCAATCTCTCATTATTCAGGAATGCCACACAGCTCTGCACACACTGTATTTAAAAAATCAAAGAGCACTGTTTGTTCCTGCGAGTAAATTACCTTTTTGCTAAGCTGTTGATTTTCCTTTTCCAGTTCGACAAACTTTAGGCTGCTCTCTTTGGAGGTCAAGGAGGCGTCTCTCAGCTCTTGGATTGTGTTCTGCAAGCTCTGATTATCCTTCTCTAGCTTCAGTATTCGACTGGAAGCACATTCATTCAACTCAAACACAAAGGACTTTCTGGCTGTTGAAACATGAGAATCGGAAGGTGACACAGATTAATTTGGAAACATCTCCCCTCCTAGGTCCTTAAGATTCACTTGTATGAATATAATTGCAGTCAGACCCTTATCATTTCAGCTTAACTGCTAAGTAAACACTTTCTTAAGAACAGAACCCATTTTCGCAGATAACAATTAAGACCTTTAATAAACAGGGACATATCTGAATGGATAACCATCTTAAAATTACCTACTCTCCTAACTCTCCTTGAAGTTGCTTTAGACATGTTAGTAGTGTGTTTAATGTTAGTAGTAAAATATAAACCAATATTGATCATAGAGAAGTGTTTGAATTTGAAACCTCAGAACCAACAAAATTTATGAATGCTTTACAACAGAGATTATATTTTACTCTAAATTTTTGAATAAAATATTCCAAACAAGCAGATAAAATCTTGTGTTATTTGCCACCCTTACAGACTCCACTTGAAATCCAGTAACAGGAGGTTTTCCAAAAGAGCTTTGCAGACTGAATCTACTTGTAAAAAGACAAACAAGGTGCCTTCACAATGGCAACATGCATGGAAAACAAACTTGTTGATATTAATTATTGTAAGACAGCACTTCTGTGAGATAATTTGAAGTTTCACTGTTCTTAGCTGCCCTCTCCCCCTCCCCCCTCTTTTTTTTTTTTTTTTAGATCAGGCTTCCTTCACTACTTTTTTCCCCTCTACTGAATACAAAAGATTACTGATGTTCTCAGTTCCTCTTACTCTACTTTTGTTTGATTAATCAGAGAGGTTCTGGAGCTCCAGTGCTGAAATGCTAAGCATCAATACAGTGAAGGAATCTTATCTTTTTAAATTTTTTTTTTTTAAATCATTCTGTTGAGCAAATTTTGAAAGTTATGTTTGACATAAATTAATAAATAAGATATAACACAATAAAACTAGCATCCTTCCTTCTATTACAACACTAGTGAAACCAAATCAGGAAGGGAGCAAAGTTTGCTATTTGAAACAAGTCAGAAAGTTACATAGTTTTTCATTTTCCTGAAATACTTTTCATCAACACTTCTAACTCTTGAGAGAACTGTGTTTTTTCCCCACTGACTAATATAAGCAATACCCTTAATTACACATAAGGAGGACTAAAGTGCCATTCACTTCTCAGACTAAAGTAATCCTGCTTTGCAAGATCATTAATTAAAAGGACCAATTAGCCATTAATATTAGTAAAAAGAACTCAGATCCTAGACAGACAGTAGATTTGAGAACTGGTGTCAGACACATACTCAGTTATTTTAGAAAACAAAGCTATTCTTCTAGACGGCTTTACTGAAAATGGAACATCTGCTTACTAATTTATTCCTTTGTCTTTGAGTTAAATTGTTCCTGGTACACAAAGCCAAACACAAGTCTTAGCAGAATCAGGTGAGTAACCAATAAAAACTGCACACTGAACTGCATGAAATAGCTTATGTTTCCCAAGTTCCATCTAGTATTGTTGTAGTTTATATTTCCCAGGTTCCATCTAGTATTGTTATTTTGGCTGGTATTATAGACAGAATGAATGTTAGACCGAGAAAATTATGCTAAAACCTGACTAGTGATGGAAGCATTAGTTATGTTTGTGATAGTTACGGAAATTAAATCAACCATTCAGAAAAACTAATCAGACAGTTATTTGAACTGTACACATTTTTCAGTATCTAGTAAAAATAAATGACTTCAGCATACACTACTTCCTGGGACTTAAAGACCAGCTAATTGTCTGTACTAATTGTACTAAAGAATACTAAAGATCACAAACTCCTCCCAGCCATTCAGTTAGAAATATCCAGTATTCAGTGTGACATATCTGCTGTGTCATTTACAAAGATTTATTTTTTTAAAAGAATTTTATCATTTTACTCAAGTCACTCTCTCAGTGATGAACAAAATAAAAGATTCAAATGCTTTTAAAAGAATTAATACATTTTAGAAGTTGTGAAAAACTAAATTCAAAGTCAAGTGACTGAATGAGGGAAGTCCAACTTCTGTTCTTGTCTTGGTTAACCAACTTGTATCCTCTGAAAGAGGCCACAAACAACAACAGCTACCCCAGCTGGTACTCACTATCTGCAAGATCTGTGCTTTTAGACAGTTGTTCTAATTCCCATCCTAGGTGTGCAGACTCGTTCATGCTCTGTTTCTGTGCAATCTCCAGAACCATGTTCTCCTCCAGCAGTTCTTCAATTCTCTTCTTGTCCGTGTCTCGGTCCTGTGCAAGACACACATGAATGAAAATACATAAGATTGTTCTGTCAGTTGAACTGCTACAAGGACAACACCTGTTGAAGGTAGAAGAATCTTCTTAAACACTGTGACATATATTGACATAAATGTACAGCATTAAATGTTGGCTATGAGCTACGATGTATACCACAGAATGCAGTGCAGAGACACCCAGCTGGCCCTATTTAGAATCAGCTCAGGTCCATGATACACATGGAGGCAGAATGACTGGAGTGAGAACATACTGGGTGATGACAGGGCCAGTAAGGCAGGCTGAGCTCAAGCTGTCTCCAAAGCTAAGCTCTTCCAAAAACTTGCAGCATCGTGCACTGACACAATGGAGACTCTACAGATATAACCTTGAATTCTACTGAGACCCTCCAACTCATCCTGTCAAATTTGGATCCAGTCACGTGGTTCAATAAGTAACATCTCCCTCATAACTTGGGTTTTATAATATCCAGAAAACAGATCTGGAGAATAGATCTACCGTTGCTTCTTGTGACTATTTTGGTCATTTTGCAGTAGTAGGAGATGAAGTGGTGCCTCAGAGGGCCCCAAATTTTCAGAAAGCATTTAAAATTACCTGAAGTTCAAAAAAAAACTGAACTCCAGAATCAGTCATGTCACCCAGGAAAGCATCATATAAAATGACCAGTCACTTTGTAAAACCTGGAGCATGACATGACCCTTAAAATTCCCTGAATCAGTCATTTAATATAATTCCACACAGCATCCTCAGCAGACCCTATGAGAAAACTCCTACAGTTAAACTCACAAGAAACCAAAATACAGTGTGGGATAAGAGAAGGACTGTTAATCAAACTACAAGAGGTGAAATAGTATTTATTCTTTCTAGATGGATTATAAAATCCAATGTTGCTTTTTTTGTAGACAATCTGCCACTTCTTACATGTCCTTGTACAAGAAGCAGTAAGCCACATCTCTGATCCACAGAAATAAATTTTGGAATTCTGTATCTTTTACAGCAGTAATGAATTCTTAAAGTCATTGTAATAGTGGGGTAGTTTGTTTCCAACAAGAAAGATCATTTCCTGTAGTAGATTTCATTTCCTATAATTAACTGATAGATTTTAACACCACCATTATCAATATACATGAAAGCAATCTGTATTTTAAAACTGTGATATACCTTCTTTGAAGGTTCTAAATCCATGAGTGTTGTGAACCACAAAGTCACTCACCCACTGCCACACACTGAAAACTGCATCCCCGCTCTGGGTCAGCCCTCCCCTTATATATCAGGCATGACATCATATGGTATCAGTATCCCACTGGCTGGTTGGGTTGTTTATCCCAGCTGTAGCCCCTCCCAGCTGCTTGGGCCAGCAGCTGCTTGGGAAAATGAACCCTATCCCAGCTGAACCCGGGACAATCAGTCTCACACAAAGTAGAATCGGCAATATTACACTGTTAACATTATAGGATTTCAAGAATTCATGTACATGAAGTACAAGCCAAAGACCTCTTTAAAAGCCCTGTTGATTTATTTGTCTGTCTCCACTGGCTTCTGTGACGTAGCATTAAAAACAGAAGTTCAAAAAATTAGCATATTGAAAAAGAGTTGGCATACCAGCTCTACATCATGAAGTTTGGATTTCAGCTGCAAATTTTCCTTCTCTAATTCGTGCAGTTTATCACCACGAGCTCTTGCCATTGTCAGCTGTTCTTCTAGCATGGCCTTTGTTTCAATTAGTATGATGTTGTCCTCTCTTAATTCCTAAGAAGAAAAAGTAACAATATTAATCTCTTTATATAAACTGGCTTTTCAAAGACCATGTGACTTCCATAAACTGACACTGCAAAACACAAGAAATAAATGATTCTCTGTTTCATAAAAAAAGTCTTTTATCTGATTTTAATGGGAGATGATACTATGTTAAATTATCTGTGAATCATTAATGCAAGTAAATCTACTACTTCTTACTAGTTTTTTCATTAATTTTTGAAGTTTAATGGAGTACCTTTTGCTTTATATGACCCTAGGATCAAGAGATGCACCACAGAGAATCAAGACACAGGACAGCAACTGTTCAATTCCAATTCCGTTGTTATAATACCTTTTTATTGATGTTTATAATACCTTTTTATTGATGGATACATCAATATGGATACGGATGTCCTATGTCCATATCCCTGCTTCAGTATACTTACATGTAAATGTCTGTTTTAATAAAGTTTTTCTCTCTCTGATGACCAGAACTTTAATTCACTTAAAGAAAACAAGTTGTTTTATACTTAACAAACCACCCCATGCCATCCCCAAACACACACAAGTATTAACTGCACAAGCCATGTTGCTTATCCATTACAGGTTTTGGATCTGAGTAAAAGTTTAACTTATTCTGCTGTAGCCACAGCATTAGAAACAATTTAATTATACTGCACTCCAAACATTCCTTGCAGAGCAACAAATGAAGCTTTGTGCATTCAAGTACCTTGTCTCCAGAAATGTGAAATGTCTGAAGTATGAAATCCAGCCTTGTATCCTTGGTCAATTTTAAACACATTTATTAAATTCTGTCTTATTTCAAGTTATAATACCCCACTGCTAAGTTTTTACTCTTGTTTATCCTCAGATAAGTCTTAAGTCAAGAATTTTCTATGTCAGGAACATATCAGAATTTAAAAGATTCAATAGATACAGGAAAGATTTTTGCCCAGAAGAGTTGGGGGGGTTGGGCAAGGCAGCAGATGATTTGATTCTTTTGTCTTTCTTTGCTTTCTTCCCTTCTCTCCCATACCTTCCCCTGCTCCAGTAAAATATGTAAAAACAGAAAGCATGCACACAGGCAAGATGAAATGCTTGGTAAGTTTATTCCTGGACAACTGTCTGCAAAATGTGAAGGCTCTGCTGACATCAATGTTCACGTCTGCTCCCTCGGACCACAAACATCCAAACCAAATAGACTCCTGCAACATGACCAGGCATGAGGCAAATAGCTTTCACTGCTGAATCAGCAACTACTTTCTCATTTTTGGGGGTAGAATCAGCCTTAAGAAGCCTTATATGGCTCAGCTATTTTAAAAAATAACAAAAAGGAAAAACAAAACAAAACAAAACAAAAAAAAACACAAAAAACACCCCAAAAAAAGCAACAACAACAACAAAAAAAACCCCAAACAAACAAAAAAAAAAACCAAAAAAAACCAAAAAACCCAAACCAAACCAAACAAACAAACAAACAAAAACACAAAAAAAAACCCCCACAAAACCAAACCAGCTGTCTGGTGTCAGCCACTCTTCCTTGCCTTTTGATACTACAGGGGGCCATGACTTAATAGGCTTACATAACAAGTAATCTTAGTTGCTTGCTGCATCTTGGCTGTAGATAGCATAATACTGAAAATCCACCTTACGCAGTACCACATTGCCATCTCTCAGTGGGTCCCCTACTAACTCAAAAAGATGAGAGGAAAAATTTCCCTAGTACAGTAGCATTAGAAAGAGAAGTATGTTAGTGCTTGTGAAGTGGTTCAACTACCACAATTAAAATGTCTGAACATGTAAGCAAAATAATAATAACAAAGCAGCAACCATTCTTTTGGGCCAAGTCTCATCTAAGACAGTCACTTTAGGGCAAACTAAAAAGGCTGCCACCAAAAAGATGACAGACCAGAGGAAGTACCCAACACAAAATGTGCTGGGTGTCATGTAAGTGGCCAGAATACCTGTAATGAAACAGCAGCATGACAAGAGCTTACTCTTGTCTTACAATCCGGACCACAGCCCTGAGAAGAAAGGTGGTATCTGACCTTAAAAACACAGCCTCAGAACTATCCCCAAAACTGCTTACCAAGCAGGAACTAGTTATTTTAGTGTCTCATGAAGACTCAAGCTATGTTCCAAGTACACACACATGTCCAGCCTCTGGTACAAACCACGCATCACTGGGAGCTGCAATATACAGAAAACTGGAGCACTTTCCATTGAACGCCCAGGAGGGGCAGACAAGTCAGTTCAAAGCAGTTCTGATGAAATCTTAAATTAATAACCTGGTGGAAATACCTGCTATGGCAAGGTCAACATTGCTCACTGGTGTACCTATGATCTGAGGCTGTCTTAATATTGAGAAGTTCATATAATTTTGCTAATTACTCCATGGGAGCTTTGTAGAATTATATCTCAAAGCCTGGAAAGTAAAACTGTTCTAACTAAAACTTGTCAGCACTAACATCTCCCAGAAGTCACTGGGATAACATAGCTGAGCTCAAATAAAAATAAATTTAAAAAGAAAAAAAAAAAATCACACCTGTTAGACAATCAGCAGGTGGTGGTGCTTCCACTGGAATTCAGGTTTATTTTTTCTTTAATTAACAAACCCATCAACATTATTTTATGAGTTTCTTTTTAAATTGACAGCAAAATTAGCTTGCTGCAGATTTTTTTTTTAAATACACTGAATTTACTAGGCAAAAGATTAAAAAACCCATTGCTTCATATCACTTAAAATGTGATGTTGAATATCCAACAAATATAATTCTGCTTTTGTCATTTCTAAAATAAATTACACATTGTGGTTTGATCCTGTATCACTGTGCCTTGAAATAGCTTTAAGAATGTGCATTGTGTACTCATATGGTTACAATTAACTCTGGGGGTAAGTGGTTGCACAATCAGGGTGTGTTACTGCTGGAAAACATTTTCAGAAACTAAAATAGCAATCAGGTTGTTTAAATCTTAAAACTAGAGAATTTGCACACGCATCCAGACCTACTTATTAAACAGCCTTGAAACCCCTCCCTTCTGGCAGCTCAGAAGCTGTTCTTACTGAGTCCTGACAGAGTTAACAACTTGTGACAATCAAACATTGCCTTGGAGAGCTATATGAAAACATACAGTGAAGCTTTTACCTTTTTTAACATTCACAAAAATTCCTCCTGTCATCCCACGTGGAAAAGTAACTGCAGTGAGAAGGAGGGAGAATGGGCAAGGCAGACTCCCTGGCCTCAGAAAATAATCTGATCTCCTGGAGCAGCACAAGGTTCAGTGGAGAGGAATGCCAGAGGGAAATGTTACATTGGAGAGAGGTACCTCCGTGGAGCAAGCCCTGCATTAAGCCTGCTCCTCTACATTCACAGTTATGACCTCATTAAGCCACCCCAGCAGGAAGGTCTCCAGAGAATATTCATCTCCATCTTCCTTGAACGATGGTCAAATTAAAATTCATTTCTAAACAACTGTGTCAAGACATCCAGAGAAGGAAAACAACATATATGCCTAAATGTGTTACGTTCACACAGAGAAGGGCTTGCTCCTTTTGCACTCCTCCTGCAATGGCTTTTTTAATCTCTTCCTGCCACCACTGCTGATTTGTATTATGTGCTTTCAGAAACTACCTGTAAGCTTGCTTTCAATTCCTAAAGCTCGTCACGGTATCACACACAGAGCACACACCCTATTTTTTGCTCAAACTACCAAATGCATATGTGAACTCCAAGAAGGAAACGACTGTTAAGTGCTCCATTAATAGCTTTCTGCACTTATTTTTACAAAGGTAAGCCCAGCTTTTCTTCTCACCAATTTGGCACTGTTTATTAACAACCCTGTCAGGACCCCGTGAGCCTATCACATTTCACAGAAAAGTGGCTTATGCTGTACTTTATGCACCTACATTTTCATTGCTGTGCCTCTTTTAACATTTGTTCAGGTCTTAAGAGCTTAGGGAGTCAGCCTTTACCAGTAAATGCCATAAAATTAATCAGCACTGTACTGGCTAGGGGCAAAAAAAATCTCTACCATGTTATATCCCTGCACAAATCTTATTAACTTGTAAGCCAGTTTTTGAGGGAGTGGGGGGAATCTGAGTGGACACAAACTGACTCTAGCCATTAATCTTACTTCTGGAGGGGTGTAAGACTTGTGACAGGTTAAGACAAAAAACTGAGGGACCATGGAAATTTGGATACTGGCTACTATGCACAGCCTTTGCACTACTCCATGTTCACAAAAAAGAACTTTTTGTGGAATTTCCATTCCACAGAATAAGTGCCCTGGGGAATCTCTCAATGTATCAGCATGAAACCAGTGGAGTTTGTCCAATGTTGCCACGGCTGTGCCAAGACTTGATCAATGGTGGAAGGGGGAGTGGTGAGAATGTAAAATGCTCTAGCTATTCTAGACCACAGAACAGCCTGCAGACAGCTGGGCAATCCTGCCATATATTAGAAGAGCTCAGCCCCTACAGCAGTGACAACTTTTGCTGCAGGCCACAGTGTGGCCTGAAATTAGAATAGTGCCACATCAGTGGGAAATATTATTTGTCCCACTGCTGTAGGAGGTATCCCTGGAGAGCCAGTGCTCATCTCTGACATTCAGTACTTCCATCAGAAACTAACAGGGTGGAAAATGGAGTGAGAAAAGTTAGAACAAATTTGAAACTGAAGTAGAGCCCTCTCTACTGAATGATATATTAAGTGAGATGAGCATACAGACAGCAGAACGTGAAACTGCTGGCTCTACGACAAGCAAGGAGGCTGAGAACTCAATAACAGACATGGCTACTCAGTCTCAGATGAAGATAAAACTGAAGAAAAAACAAACCCCTTCCTAGCTCTGGCTATATTATCTGAGCAGCCAGTAGAAGCTAAATGACTCTGGTGCATAGCCAAGGGGGAAATGCCAGGATGCCACATTGATAGCTACTGCTCCAGGTTAATGCACGACTGATTTGCCAGCTTGAGGGAGAAAAACAGAGCGAGCCAGAGCTTCATGTTTCCTAATATAAACTGGGAATTGCTTCGAGGGAAGATGCTTTTGTAGTCTATTACTACATTTAACAATCATTCATTTTAGGAAACCTTTTCATAAGAAGCAGCAGCTAGCTGGCCCCTTAGGTTAGAGGGGGGGGGGGGGAAATCACCTACAAAGAGTTTATAGAGCAGAAATAAGGTCTCTGTTCTCAGCCAGAGGCCTGGCAAATGCAAGTTCCAACATCACTCTTCTACTTCAGACCAGGGATTTTATCTAATTATAGTGAGATTGTCAATTACCAAACCTCCATATGTTCAGCAAGTCTTCTTGACTTCAGCTGAAGTGTTCCATACATGGATTATTAAGAGTTTAGGTGAGGATGGCTCAAAGAACTGAAAGGACTGAAAATAAGAGCAGTCTGACCTAAGTTTAGTCAGCCATGCTGTGAGCAATGAGTTTGTCTAGATGATCTCCAAGGTCCTTTTAACCCAAGTTAATTGAAAATTTGAGGATGGGCACAGCTGCAGGTGACTAAGCTGAGTAACTGACATTACTACTGGAATAAAACTATACATTTCTCATTGACATATCCTACTCAGGAGACTGGGTAAGATCCAAATTTTGTCTCCTTTCTACTACAAACAAGAATTGCAAAAAGGGGTGGCTAGAATTTGTCATCTGAGATCATGCTTAAAAATGACCAGCCATTTTAACAATTACATCTGTTACAAACCCCTCAGGAAAAACACCCAGACATTCATTTAGCTAATTTATACATGACATTTAAAATGTTGGTCAAAGGAACAACTCTGGAACACAGACATTTTTCCTAAGAATAAATTTTCAAGGCTAGACTAAAGGTCTGGATTCTCTAGAAGCATCCCTAAAAGGTCTGCCCCTATTTAGCCACATAATGCTGAATTAAGCAGAGTTTATTAAAATGAGTGGGTATTTATTTTTTGCATGCACCAAGTCCTTCTTTCCACTGAAACAAGTTTTAATGTTGCTAAGTCAGTAACTATGTTGTATGTTGTGAAATCTGCACTTGCTCTGATGCTTTGCTACAGTCAGCTGAGTGACAAATGACACGTGAACAAGTAACACAACAAAAGCCGAACACTGAGGAATCCTCAGCAAATCTTTCTCCCAATTTTCACTTGCCTCCATGCGAGCTTTGTAAAAGTCCACATCATGAAGTTTCTCTTTGCACCGAACAAGTTCCATCTCAAGCCTCTCCACACGGTTTGCCTTCTCTCTCAGAGAGTCGAGCTCATCTCTATATGCTCGGGCAGAGCGAGCATCTGAGGCCAGGTGAGTATTCTGAGAGATGTGAGGAATAAGCAGGAAGAAAAATCTTATTTTTTTTCATAATTCTTTAAAGCATGTTCTTTAAACTTTCATTTATTTATTTATGTATTTTAAGCATAAGCAAATAGCATTTCCCTGGTTCAAGAGTAAAAGAATTCTCCTGCTAGCCAGTAAATCCTCTACAAGACAGAGAGGTTCTTCAGCCCATTGGAACTCTTGACATTTTTAATGCCTGATGCTGCATAAACTTCAGGCATTACTAGGCTATTTGCAAGCTGAACAGCTGAGACTTCTCTCAACAGTTGAGTGGAAAGCTTAACGTTGCTATGCCATAGCCATAATCATCCAACTTGCTGGAGTAACTTGATTTCTTCATTAAAAAATATGTAGAGAAGTACCTTTTAGCCTCACACTGAAAGAGGCTTTTTAAATAGTGAAGACTACCACAGTAAAATGAGTTCAACTTACCTCTTGTTTTATTTTTTGCAGTTCTAGAGTGAGGTGCTCAACTTCATGCTTAGAATCTACAAGCTGCTCAGACTTCTCTTCCCTGAAAAGGATTAGAAAAATCTTAGTAAGAAATTTTATCTTTTCTGAAACAATATTGGACAGTACTGGGAATCTGGAAAGGAAGACAGAAATATCCCAGCATGTTCTGAACATAGAGCTTCTTTGTGATGACAGTTTCAAAAAGCAAGAGGTCTTTTTCTCATAACAACATACATTTATCATGGATCTGAGTTTGGAACTCTATTTTTATACTAAGCACCTCTGATTCTCACTGGTGCTAACTGCTGTCATAGCAATCTTCACTGGCCTCCAGACTTACCACTGATCATTAAAAGGTGCAGCCAGCAGTTGGCATTTTGAGGAGGGGAAGAGAAAGATGAGACACAAAAAGAAAAATGAAAGTAGCCATCACTCTTTGTTTAAAGACCAGTTAAGAAAGAAGAAAGATGGAACTCCCATACTAGCCTCCTATTCCTATGAATAACAAAAATTGAAAGATGTGATTCTGAGAGGTCCCATGGAGGTCAGTGTACCAAAGCCAACAGTCACCTGCATTTACATCATGTACCATATACAAGTCTGTCTAGAAGCACAAGTCACCAGTGACTCACAGCTCCTGACGGATTCTTCTCAATTTAGCCTTTGTGTCTGCCAGCTCAACTGCAAGGTGCTGCTTGTCTTCATTAGAAAGAGGGCTGACTGGGTTTGGTGAAGAATCTGGACTTGGTGCTTTCAGAGGACTTGGTGGTTGCTGAGACTGTAGATAATCTCTCTCTTGAGTGAGATCTACAATGACCTGGAAATACAGAGAAGTATCTAGTGTCAAGATATAAACAGTACAATTATACACTGTTTTTCAAGTATCTAAAGCATTATGCAGAATTCAAGCAATAGCCAGGTGAAGGTTATAGAGAGGAGGAAAGTAATCTCCTCTGTGCTCACACCACTAAAACATTCTCCTTCCAATGCTCAAAATAAGCAGTCTGTTTTGCTTGAAGTCTTCGTAGAAACCTGTAATAACTAACAGTTTTAGCTAACACAGTCACAGTCAAAAGCATGACAGAAAATCCATGTTTAAACAAGGAAGAAGAAGGGAAAGGAACTAATGAGTCAGATAGGGCAGTCTTCACACTGAAAATAATTAGAGAAGACACTAGAACCCATGATGGTAGGTACCAATGCAGACAGGCAAGCAATCACTCCAAGATGAATGACTGAGCCAACATGCAGAGACAAAAATCTCAAGGCAAAGTCACAGCCTCAAATATTTTGGTCTCTTCATGAAGTGAGAGCCCCACTCTCTCCTTTACCAATCATTTCACCACACAGTGTTTACATGAGACTCAATGGAAAAATACAAATCTTTCTAAAGCTTTTCAGAGGTGTAGTAGAAAGGTGTTGAAGAAATAGAAACCCAGTGCACAAACAAGACACGAGAAGGAATGGAGCCTGCATCTGCTGCTTCACATAAGCTCTATATAGGAGAGATAAGTCATAGTACTTCTGTGCATTCATCTCTCTCATCGATGAGCCTCTTGAGGTGGAAAACCATATTTCTGGAGAGAGACTCTAGTTCTTCTGGGGCCATATCTGGGAGCTCCAACCACTGCAAGTCGAAGACATTCTCCTGGTTGTGAGTCACCTAGGAACAGCAACAAAAAAGTCTTTCCACTGGCTGATTTGTAAATCTGTTTGCTATATATGCTGCATCCCCTAGGTTCTTCTACTGATCAATTAAAAAGCATATCACATTTCACCAAAACCAAGTTGTAAATAACAAACACAATTGCCTTAATTGGAACACTACCCCTCAATTTCTATTATTTAGACTTTTTTGTAATTATTAAGGTAGATTTTTTTTTAAAGTGATCAGATACCTATTATGATTAATAGTATATGCACATGCAGATTAGAAGTATGCATATGTTCTACTGCAAGCACTGAAGTGGTCACTATAGAGCTTAAAGAGACTGATGCTACACTGAACAGTTCGGCTGGTGTCTCACTGAAAAGAAGCACTGCTTTCAATTAATTTGTAATTTGCAGCTGATACAGCTGGGAGGAGCTGCCTATTTAGCAGAAATGTCTCTGGTTGCTGCTAGCTGTGCATCTTTCAACTGCTATCTTTCTCAAACTGATTTCCTCTGAATCATTTAGCAGTAATGTCAGGCAAGTGCCTCAAGCTCAGTTAAAGACTGTTCCTGCTTTTGTCAAAGCCATGCGCCATGTTCATCATGATTTTATATTTTTTTAATTAGAACTATTTTTTAAATTTTAAGAAAAAAGTTAATGTCTTAGACTTTTACTATTTTTTCCTCAAATTTGAGTATACTGGGCTTTCTATACCTGCACACACTGACACCCACCACAGCCAGTGCCTGCTCCCAGAGGGGTGCACCCAGCAGGGGCCATTTCCACGTGGCCCTGCTTTGGGTCTCCAAAGCAAGCTGGCTTCTAACTCCTACCTGTATTCATTCCTTCCTACAAAAACCTTAGAAGTCCAAATACACTCATCCTTGGATTAAACTTATCTTCAAAAACCAAGGATAAATCCAATTTCAGCTGCAGAGTACACTTTTTGAGATCATTTGGGCTCAGAGGCTGCTGTTCAAAGCAAGCCACTGAGCAGCCTGGGTCTCACCTACCACAAGACTTGGGGACTCAGTGCCTACACCATTGCTGCAAGGGGCACTGCAGCTCCTAAGCCATACATGCTCTTCAGAAGTATTACACGTGTCCTTACAACAGTTCCTTCTACACAGCCTGTAACTGGCAAGCAGGGTGTTTACCACTGCATTTCTTTCAAAGACCACTGAATCAAGTAATGTTCTCAGTTAAGTCAAGGAAGGGAGAAATAAAAAGTCAAAATAGACAATACTAAAAGTCTTACCTCCTGAATGTGTGACACAATGGCAGCTTGGGTTTCAATATCCAGTTGTTTTATTCTTTCAATAAATTCTTCTTTTCTTTCACACTGTTACAAGAAAACACACCCTTAAACAATGCTACTTAAACTTACTGCACCATTTTTTTTATTTAAGTTAAAAAAAAATTCCCCATATTGCTGACAACAAAATGCTGAAGACCTGTACTATGTCTCACTAGAATGTTTAACACTTCATTGCTCCATATGGATTCTGAACCAAATTATGCATTACATTATTTGATCATTTTACAGTCAGTACAATTAAGGGTAAGTTAAATGACTGGTTTTGCTCTAAAAACAAGTTGAATATGCAATGAGATCAAGAGGCAGGGCAACAGCCAGAGGAAATCATCAGAGCTTCATTAATGGAGCTGCACAAACATAAACATTGCATCATTTAACCTGTCTCCCTTGCTTTTTGCAATTTGCTTAGGTTTGGCAATGAAAAAAAGATGCATTGCTTTAGATACTACTCACATCACACATAATGCTGCTTGTTGCACTATATCAACACATGCTTTAGATAAAAAATGGGGTTGGGAAACATTCTGGATAAAAATAAGTGACATTTCAGACAACCAGCTTTTAGTAAAGCTCTGCTTAAGGCTTTAAAAGAGGCAGACATCTGATATCTGTACATCCGTGATTGTACACTAACAATATCATCACCTTCTTGTAACAACTACATTGTAGAGAAGTTAGACATTACTTAAAAGGTTTTTTTCAACTCATTTACGGTGTCCTTTAGGGGCCTGGTTCCAAGTCTCAACCATCCCTTTCATTGGGAAGAAGCTCAGACCCATAAATGGCGACTGAGGATGCACAGCAGCTTGCCAAATCAGACCTTCATTCTTTGTGCTGCAATGCAACACTGAGACAGTTCAGAGCAGCCACATGTAGACAGCTTTACCCTGACATAATTGACTTGACATAGTTGAGCAGAGAAAGTGTCCTAAGGCATGACAAAAACACTAGACAGACCTACAAACAAGGTCAATTATAAGCAAAGGCAAGCCCTCAACACATCTATTGTTTACTGCCACAGAGGTTTGATGAGCAGAACACTGATTTCTTTATCTGGTAAACTGTGGTGCGTTGCTGGAGAGCTTCCCATATACATTGCTTGTCTATTTATTTTAACAAACACTGCATAAAAATCCCCGCATGAATATACAAAGTATCTATTCATTGTGAGTTTTATACACTTAATATTCAATCCAAAGATATGCAAATAAAATCAAGATTAATTAAACAAATGTTTAGACTGTTAGCTTATCCATTTGCTTGGCATTAATATGTACTGTTCCATTTCATATTTTAAAATGGTAAGAAAATAAACCAACAACAACCTTGGTATCCAGAACACTATTCAAAGCTTATCTCTTCCCACTGTGTTACTGAAGTGGACTACTTAGTCACATGAGTACATGGCCCGTGGCTGACTGAGCACTGGCAAAAAAAATGAAGCTACTGCGATCACAAAAATGTGCTTCCTTTCCCCTGTATTTCTTTCATTCACCTATTGTGTCTTCTCGCAATTTCAGCTCACAAACTGTCTTGAGCCAGAGATTTGTTCATACAGCATTGATCTTTGGGTGGATTTTCTCAGTCCAGGAAAAAAAAAACAAACAACGACAAAAACAAACAAACAAAACCAATCAATCTACAAACAAACAAAAATAATCAAACAGATTTAAAATCTTATTTTTCAAGTCTTTAATGAATGTTCACCTGCACAGCACATCCCAGCACCAACAACAGCAGCTTCTTAATTTCATCCATACTTTTACCTAGAAAGGAAAGGGAATCAGTACATATGTACAACAAATTAAGTAACTGCAAGTGATCCTCTACAAAATATCCACCTGAAAAGAGAAGTAAGACCTCTGAACAAGTGCCTGAACAATATGTATGTGCCCATTATAATGTTACCATACTCTTCATTTAGCAATACAGTTCTTATGGATTAATTTAAAATCTCAAATCCAACCAGACTTCTATTGTTCAATGTGTTATTCTCACCTACATTTTCTGAGGGTTTTCTGATCAATGCAGTGGGAAAAGAAAAAAAAAAAATCCCTTAAATAGTTCAACACATACACCCAATGCTTGTCCCTTGTTTTGTGATTAACAAGAGTGAAAAAAAGCCCACCAAATAAATCACCACTGCCTCTTCCCCCTTCAAAAAAAAAACCCCACCAAAACAAAAACAGTCTAGGCAGAAGCAAAGGAGGATTACTCTCAAAGATCTTGTCCTAAATCCTCTGTCTGTAAAATAGTTGCCATCAGACTTCCCAAAGCTCAATGCCATGCTGTGCATGTAAATTTTCTCCAAGAGATGTTTCAGCAAACAAATTCTGCCTCTATTCTGCATCAAAGCCTGTTCACACTTTGAAGCACAAACCCTATGGTGCTAAAAGGGATTAAAAAAAAAAAAAAAAAAAAAAAAAAAAAAAAAAAGAGAGGGAGGGAGAGGGGGGGAAATGCAGCTAACCAAATGCCCCAGAGCAGCTGGGGGGGGGGGACAACTGCAGGTTGTTACTGCAAGGAATCCTGCTGTGACCAACAGCCCTTCTGGTCACCTCCCAAGGTTAGGAGAGGGAAAACTGCACAAGGGGAACCAGTGAGGCTTTGAGCCAACTCCAGATATTGTTTCAACAAAATTAACATGGGGATTGTTGGGTGGTAAAGAAAATTGTGTATACCTAAGTTATACAAAGGGAGGTGGAAGACAAGAAACTTCAACAAGGAAGTAAAAAAATGATTAAGTTCAGGAAAAGCCTGTCTTCATCCACACCGTGGGAAGAAAAGGAGAGAGAACAAGCCATATATAGTTTTCTCTCATCACTACACATCTGCATGCTTCCTGATACAGAGTGTATAGCTGTGGGAGAAACACTTTCATTTTATACCCCACTTTACTTGGGTGTTCAATTGCTCCTATCATGAAAGAGACAAATAATAATAGAAGTGCAACTGTGTTCCTCCACAAATACCATGCCCTTGTAAGACTGCACTGACACAAAGTTAGAGGCATGTGTAGGACCCAAGGCCAGGGAATTAGAGTTAAACTGACTCATCAGTTAAGCTGCTGCAGCCCCCCAGATGCACAAAGGCACACTGACCTAAATTACCACAGAGGCTGCTTCCATTCTCAGAACCTTGCAAGCCAGTGTTGCCACATGCAGGCACCCTAGGAAATAACTTCTTTGTTTATTTCCTGATTTAGGGCACATAAATGCCCTAAATCAGTCTTTAAATGTACCTTACTTGTTAAACAGTTTTTCAACATCTTCTAGGAATGTTGATCTTTAAAATGTTTCAAGAATGCCCTACAGAATTATCAGCATACTGTATGAATCAACACTAGAATTCTCAGTATCCAAGTCCCACATTATGAATCATTAAGATCCTGCAAATGGGAATTCTTGTCTTCTGCAGAGACAGACGTATTTAAAGCATGCTAGGGCACATTTCACCTTGTAAATACAATATTGTTTATTTCCCTGCAGAATATTTAAACACTATTTTTGAAAGATGTACAGTCACTCTTCTCCCTGTATCTGACAGCTCTTTTCTGAAAGATTCCAATTTAACCTACAAATAGCATTTCAGTCTCCGAAAGTCTCATTGTTCTGTGCAATCTTGAATAACACAACCTTAAATGTAGACAATGTAACAAAAAAAAAAACCCAAAACCCTTAGCAACTACAAAATACAGATCCGTTACTTCATGAACAGTTCATTTGAGGGTACTACTAGAACAAATTCCTACTTAGCTTGGTCAGAAGACATTTTATCACAAAACTGAGTTCTCAGAGTTTCAGCACTGGGTTTCATTCTGCATCAGCTTCAGACTGGGGATTAAATATAGAGTACGCCTGTGGGTCTTGAGACCAAGTTGCTAAGTTATGACTCAAGAGTTCTCCCAAACTTACTCAGGGCAGAACATCACCTCGATGAGAGATTGAAGAAGTAGCCACCAGGCTGCTTGCTTTGGATCACATCAGACAAGTGCTCTAACCCCTGCATGCTCTGGGCGCACCCACCTGTTGACCATAAATTCCAATCTGTGAACCACGGCATCACAGTTACCCTCAGGGTGAGTCTCATGGCCTGAATTCACTCATTTTAGAAGACATCAGGGTTACTTTCCAACACTGGGATCTTCTATACTATCTTAAAGACATGTGAGCTATTGAAGCCATTCAAACCACACTCTACCTCTCTGCACCAAAGGTAGCAGTAGGCTTTGATATTCTCTCTCTCTCTCTGAGTGAACAGATGGGCATTGGTGATGCTGCATGACCATGTGAGGTGAAACTCCTTCAGCTACTACTATAGAGCAACATAGCAAGATCAACTCTGTTCTCCTGCCACAGACAGATCTTGGTGGAAACAACCACAACCACTCCGAGACCTTGTCCTCACTTGGGCCCTCCCATCAGGAGAGAAGCTGAGGCAGACATAGCAAGCCCCTCTGGCAGGGAAGGCCAGGCCATAGTTTATAGAAAGGATTGAGAAATTTCAAAACTGGAGGTAATGATGATAGTTATCAGTCTGCTACTGTTTCAAAGATATCATTTGGCAGTCTGCTCTCCCCACTGGCAGCTTTCACAGAAAACTTAGCTGTCAGAATTTTTCTAAGATTATTTTTTATTATTCTTGCAGACACACTACACACGTAATGAAAATGAGATGGTACTACCAACTAGAAACACTTCTAAGGTTGAGAGTTCTACTCAGCAGATCTATTCTGCCAGCTGCATGAGTGTTTAAGAAGATCATGTGTGACTGACTGTTTTGAAGATTTCAGTTCCTTGTGATTTCATTCAGAAGTTGTTTCCCGTGGGGTGGAGACAGTTTGTTGGCATTAAGGCACTCAAAGATCACTCATACTCAAGTTAGGCTTGAGTAACATTTCAAAGCCTCATAGAATAACATTATTTACAGGAGATATGTAGAAGAAATAGGTACCAATCTGAAGAGCATTAGAAAGAGTTTTCAATTAAAACTCAGAATGAGCCAGGAAGGGATTAATTACCCTCTCTCATCTCACCCACAGGAGTGCTGAGATACCACACACTTAAGTGGAGTGCCCAAGGTTACTAAGTAAATTGGAAGCACATATAGGATACTAGAGTGCAACAGCTAAGTTCTACGGTCAGGACAGCACATTTACCCTGTACTGCATGTTGAACAAAAGCAAGTGATCTTTATCCTCAATTCAGTCATGCCTCCTGAACAGCGAATGGTTCTGCAGTGTTTTTCAAAAGGCTTGATTTTTTTCTAATTTAATAAGGTGGTGAAGTTCCTTGTGCAACTGCATAGCAGGAATGTGCAGACTTCCCAGTGCTGGCTCATTGGGATGACACAAGTCCTTCCTAGACAGTTGGGAAGAAAGTCTGCTGGGTCCACCCAGACTTACTAGCTGACCTTATCAGGACAGTGTTGTCTTACAACCTAGGACACAAGCACTTAGGTCTAGGGCAGCTGCTGGCAGACAGGTACACACAAGCTGAAATGAATGGACAGGACTCAAACTAGCCTTGAAACAGAAAGACACTGGTTCAAAACCAGACATCTTTCACACCTTTTGGAAAATTCCAGGGCATCTGCTCTCAGGTCACATGTTTGTGCCTGCAAGGGAGCCAGCTACCTGGGGGATTTGCAGAAAAAACATCTGCTCCCAACCCTAAGAGGCAGACAGCGGGTTTCTGGAGAAAAAAGGCTGGGAAAGCCTGAGCACCACCTGTGCATCCTGGGAGCCTCCTCATGCCAGCGCCAGGAGACCCCTCTGTTCTCACAGGGGACAGAGGGTGGGAAGCAGATGGCAGGACTCAGAGAAGGCGGGCAGAGAGATTAGGAGACACAACAACAAAAAAAAAGAGGAGGATCGAGGTACAGAGAGAATACAGACAGTGAAAAAAGAAATGAGAGGGGGGTAGGAAAGGTCTCAGAGAAAATGGGAATGAGAGAGTCCAAGCATGTGAAACCTGTAGCTTGTGCAGCTTCTTTCCGCACATTTCTGCTTTGATGTTCCTCCAGCAGAGGAGAGGGAGTGCCAGTGTGTGGTGCTACACATGGCAGCCAGTAGAGGTGCAGTGAAGGTGGGAAGGGGTCAAACACACAAGTGCCCTTTTTCCCTATCTGTAACAACAACCTGAGTGAGAAAAGTTTGAGTGCTAAATTTACACTACTGAGGCAGTGTTTTGCTATTAACTTTATATTTTATGAACCTTTGTGCCTCTGGAGGATTGTGGAACAAAATAAGGAAGGAAACCAAACATGGAAAAATACCCCAGTGAGAGTAGACCTCATTTATGATTTTAATGAAAAACAGTTTCTACAGACACTTTGTTAACAGGGACTTCAGGCTCCCTCATTCACAAACTTAACACGTAATTTGAAAAGGGGCTCTAAAATAGCAAAGTTTTTTAAGAGACAGAAATGAGCCTACCTCAGGCAAATAAAACCTCAGTTCCATTCTTGGTCTCAAAAAAGTTAAAATCCTCCACCTTCAATTAACTATAACCATTTAAAGGGATTAATGGCCATCAGTTTCCAAGTAAACTCACCAGCCATGTTAAACTAAGCACGCCTAGAAACTACGAGATTAAACAATGCCTCTAAATAGAGGTTCAGGACCAGGACTGAACAGTGATATTCCTTGTGTGGGCACATGAATGAGTGGCCATTTATAAAGCACGCTAAAACCAGAGATAATTATAAAAAGCTATTAAAGTGATGGGTATAGATGATAAATTCACTGTTAATTCTCATATTGAGCACAGGGGGATTGGTGGTGCAGTAATGAATTGAAAGAGTTGTTTGACACAAACAAACAAAACAAAACAAACAAGAAAAACCCACAAAACAAACAAACAAAAAAACCAACAACAAACCAAACAAACAAACCTGGAGGAAAACAAAATCAGAGAAGAAATTTAATGGTAGTATCTATCTACTGTAGAGTGCAGTAAAGAGAATAAACCCTGTTATGTCAGCTGCATCATTCTGCAAATCAGATTCCTGGGAAAATATTCTAAATCCTGTAATTAGACTTTCAAGTTTCTTTTTAGCTACTTGTATTCTAGAAAACAGTCAACGCCTTC
Organism: Megaceryle maxima; assembly: GCA_024605025.1. Classification (NCBI taxonomy): domain Eukaryota; kingdom Metazoa; phylum Chordata; class Aves; order Coraciiformes; family Cerylidae; genus Megaceryle; species Megaceryle maxima. The sequence continues at coordinate 43,204 of JANHGN010025395.1, read as the reverse complement.
ACCTTTCTTACAAACATTTTTGCAACACTTACACCCATGGTCAAATGAACTGAAGCAGGCAAAATTGCCATGGCCTAGAACAAAATGATTTAAAAGACATGAAGGCAAGTAAAGCTCTGAAACCCAGCAGACATGTGCCTTCTCCTATGCAAAAGCCCAACTGCTTCTGAATTTTCAGTGGTGGCAGCTCTGTTTTTCCAATAGTCTCATGCTCAAAGCAGAGCTGCAGAAGTCCTCAATAGTGCCCAACTGCTGAGTCCTAAATAGCAGCTAAATAGCAGGAACAGCATTCTGAGCTTTAGAGCTGTTCAGTTTATAATTTAACACCTCCCCCCCCGCCCCGTGTTTTAGAAGGAAAAAATAATATTTGCAGATAGCACTGGTGAACACACAGCTCTGAAAAATAGGTAGGCTTGTTACATGAAGTAAATCTGAAATTGTTACACAGTGAATCATAATGCACGATCTAACAGCTCTCTAGCCTTGGATCAATATAGTCAAAAGTCATTAGGAGACTTCCCTGCTCAATCAGTAAAAGGCAACATTGTATTTGTTCGTGTGATCTTTTTTTTTTTTTTTTCTTCCTTTGGTCAAGAAGGATCTTTCATTCAGGTAACTTACCTACAGGACAGGGAAGGCAAAACTGGGATTTTATCACGTTCACTGAGATGCACCTCAGCCCTGCAGACCAGTTGCACCTCAATCTCTAGCTCTTACTGCTCCCCACATTGCCCAGCACTGTTTCTGCAGATGCACCTTTCAGGACTTTCCTCCTTCCCTCTCAGTCTCTGTCCTGGACTGGATCACTGACACAGGGAAAGAGGTTTCTCTGCTATCATTCCTGCCACTTTGAAACAACTTCCATCAAATAACCATCTCCATCACATCTCCTCATACTGCTGTCATCCACAGCCTCCTCACTTCTCTGTCAGCTTTCCCTGGGGCTTCTCTGCCTTCATATCAGAAGCACTGCTTCCCATCCTGATGACTGTTTTATCCTCACATCTCTATTTAATCTGCAGCCCTCCCTTAGCTCTCTCACTAACAAAAAGAATCTGTCATTTCACTTGGTTTTCCCCTTCCAAGTGCCCAGGCCTTCCTCTCACTCCTCTCTACCAGACATCCGGTAACAAAGACATCAACCTGACAGTCACCAAGTCATCACTCACCCACATTGCTCACCACAGTCTATTTCATTCAGCTTTTTGTTTTGGTTTCACTAACTTCTCCTCAGCCTTCTCCTTCCTGTTCTCTTTCCAAGCTTCCCATCAGCCCCCAGCCAAGTTCTTGTTCCTGAAGGAAGTTCTCCACTTCTCTAACCATTTCTTCAGCACATCTTACAGTGATCATCTACCTAAGGGTAAGATTAAGATGAGTTTGTCTTGAAATCTTATCCCTCAGGACACTCTTCTCCTTGAACACATTATTTGGAGCAAGTACATCTCAAGTCTTCGTTCACCACCTTCCTCTGCAGTGTCTAAGCTGGGGCTGTTTCCCAAAACCATTGCAATAGTATGGCTAAATGAGAACTTCATATTTTTTATATGCACATACCCCATCACTTTTAGATATTCAGAAGTTATATTTTTGCATTCTTTATTCTCTCTTCCCATATTTTGAATAATGCAAATAATAAGTCAGCAATAAATAAAATAAATTTAAAAGGACCACATTAAAAAAAAAATTAAAAAAATCCAAACAAACAAAAAAATCCAAACCATCACATCAGAAAGTCAGGCAAAATTTCTGGTTGTAATTAAAGGGAGCTGGAAGACAGGAACATATGGATGACTTACCTTTCCTACAATAGACACAAGGTATTTTCTTCAAAGAAAGATCTAATGTGCTGGCTAAAGCAGCAGGTCAAAGATGGCAAATTATAGCCAAGTACAAGACAGCTTTCAAGTGGGCAGCTTCCCCAGGAACCAACACTGTGGTTAATGCACTGTGTTTCCTGACAGCCATCACTCAGGAACGGCCATGACAAGAAACCAGTCAGCCTCTGCCATTGACACTTAGCCAACAGAGATACTGCCTTGCTGGCCCAGACATGTCTATTCACTGGCATTCTTGATGCTAGCAGATCAGGCTCTGCCCATTGCCCATACGATGAAGAAAAGGGACGGCTCTTGTCTATTTTCTTCTTTACCCAGAACAGTAGCCTGTACAAAAGAATTAACACTGGCATTGCAGACTTTAATCTGCTTGCTGAAGAAGCCTGATGTTACTGCAGCAGTGCCAAGACTGTATCAGTGAGCCAACATCTGTAAGATAGTATTCTTTTCTGATATAAACTCTTTTTTTGTACATACGCACACTACTTCTGCTAAGTGCAGCAAAATAAAGTCTTCTGCCAAGATTTCTGCCATTTGTTTGTTCTAGAGATGCCGATCACCGTTTCGCTCCCCATTGCTGCTGACAGGGTTCATCCAGTTTTCCTTCTTTGGTAAAAGCAAATACATTGTCCTTGGCACAAGCATGGGGCCAAGGCAGAGACAGAATGGGCATGCAAAAAGGAAAAAGAGTAAGTAAAAATCACATCAACAAAACCTTTCATTTCAGAAATGCAATTCTAAGGTGAAGTCAACTTCATTGTTAGGCTGAACAACTTCTATTATGTCTCTCCAAAGACACTTGTCTCTGGACATGAGCTCGTTGGCTTCCAGGTCACTTTTGATATGACATTCCATGGGACAGATGTCCTTGACTAGACAACATGGTCAGGTAGACATTTTTCTTTTGTCTATTCTATTCCTCACATTTTCCAGATTGTCATACATGTATTTCTCCCTCCATCCTCACATATGTCTTTCCCACACTTCATTTGCAACAGTTCCTTCACACTTCAGGACAATTCTCCAAGACTCTTCTGGTACGTACATATTGCCACAACTAAACATGAACAGGACAACCAGGTGACCAAGTGCAGTCCACATGAGTTTATGAAAGGCAGGTCCTGCTTGACTAACCTGATCTCCTTCTTTAGTAAAGCCTTTGACATTATTTTTCACAGTATGCTGGAGAAACCAGCTCCTCAGGGTTTGGATGGATATATGCTTCACTGGGTTGAAAACTGGCTGGCTGGCCCCAAAAGGTGGTGGTGAATGTAGTTAAATTCAACTGATGGCCTATCACAAGTGTTGCTCACCAGGACTCAGTACTTGGGCCTGTTCTATTTAGTATCTTTATCAATGATCTGGATGAGATAATCGAGTGCACCCTCAGTAAGTTTACAGATGACACCAAGTTACTCGGGAGTGTTTATCTGCTTGAGGGTAGGAAGAGTCTACAGAGGGGTCTGCTGGATCTATGAGCTGAGGCCAACTCTACAAGGTTCAACAAGGCCAAGTGCTGTGTCCTGCACTTGGGTCACAATAACCCCATGCAACACTACAGGCTTGGGGGAGAGTAGCTGGAAAGCTTCCCAGGGAGCGGTGATCAACAGCCAACTGAATATGAGCCAGCAGTGTGCCCAGGTGGCCAAGAAGGCCAACAGCATCCGGGCTTGTATCAGAAAGTGTGGCCAGCAGGACTAGGGAAGGGATCATCCCCCTGCATTTGACACTGGTGAGATAACACCTTGAATACTGCGTTCAGCTTTGGGCTCCTCTCTACAAGGATAGTGAGGTGCTGGAGCATGTCAAAAGAAGGGCAATGAAGCTGGTGAAGGGTCTAGAGAACAAGTTTTATGAGGAGCGGTTGAGGGAACTGGGGCTGTTTAGTCTGGAGAAAAGGAGGCTCAGGGAAGACCTTACTGCTCTCTACAACTACCTGAAAGGAGCTTGTAGTGAGGTGGGAGTTGGTCTCTTCTCCCAAGTAGCAAGCAATAGGACAAGAGGAACAGCACCAAGTTGCTTCAGGGGAAGTTTAGGGTTGCCAAGCACTGCAAAAGGCTGCCCAGGTAAGTGGTGGAGTCACCGTGCCTGGACATATTTAAAAGATGCGTAGATGTGACACTTAGGGACATGGTTTAGAGGCAGGCTTGCCAGTGCTAGGTTAACAGTTTGACTTGATTATATTAAAGGCCTTCCCCAGCCTAACCAATACTATGATTCTAAGTAGTTAAAACAAATACAAATTTTATCTACCATTTCAAAAAATGGGGGGTGATGGAGAATGCAACAAACTACTCACCAGAAAGAGGATCTTTGCCAATCATTAAAACATTTGGTAAATTCATTACAATCAGTTGCTGGAGGACCTCCTAAACAAAAGAGAACAGGGAAAATTCAGTGTGAAGGAATTCCAATCAATCACACCACAAGAATACAGAGTTCCATCGATTACAAAGCTTTTAACATACTAGCAGGTCAGAGGTCACAAGAGGAAGCCCCACTTGTGAGAGAAATCAGTATTTGAAGATAGCATCAGGTTGCACAGTCAACACACACTAACCACCACTTCTAACAATGACTAATATAGAACTTAAGGGGTCCCATGGCAGTAATCAGGATAAATGCACAGCCATACCAGGCACACCGATCAGTCATGTCTTTACCCCAGGAATGACCTGTATTCATTTGATGTTCAACATATAGCCGCTGTCATGTTTCTGGGTGTATAAACACAGCTGGTTCATCAAAGGTATCCAAGTCATTCTGTGAAGTTTGACTAATTCAAATAATTGGTCAAATTATTTCATGGGTCTGAGATTTTAATGATGGGCTGGGGAAATGAGCGTGGGGGAAAGCAACTGAACTAGCACTGATCAGAGCATCTAGCACTGCTCAGAGGAACTGATTTTAAAGTTCTAGATTTCTTTGCAGTGTTATTAATGGAGAGTAAGACAGATTTAATTATGTCATGAACCTCGTTTAAAGGTCATTTTATTTTGGGGGAGATGAGGGAAGGAAGGTGCATTGCTTTATCAAGTTCAACATTTAAATGTCAGCTCCCGGAAGCTACTCTGAAGTGACAGAATGGGCTTAACGGAGAGGAAAGACTACAAGCCCTGGGGCAGGAAAAATCCTTAAAGATGGACAAATAAATACACTGGGAAGGAGACTCTGCATAGTAATACAACCAGCCATGCACCCCAGTAATATACAGAGCACAGTAGCACAGTTGTTAACTTCAATCTGCAGTTACCAGTATTCCCTTCTGATTACTTAAGACACTTTGCAGGCAAGTATTTATTTCACATAAAAAACCTGTGAAGAAAATGGTTTTCTGATTAAAAGTGTGCTGGGATTTAGGAAACAAAGGTTCGCACATTAAACTCTACCAAATGTTTTGCAGGTGCCTTTTCCCAGCCTACCTCTAAGCCACTGGGAGGGCACATGCATTGATAGTTGCAAAGCATTCAGAGCCAGGGGGAAAAGTACTGAAGCCGAGCACAGAAACACATTTCCTGAAACCATCACCCATTCACCCAAACACTTCCCCTCCGAATTACCCCATTGTTATTTCTCTGCTTTCACAGTTACCACAGGAGGAAAACTAAGCCTGACTGCAAGAGGAAATATTTCAATGAGCCTGGAGCATTTGATAAGTAGTCAGAGTGGATGTTTTAAAAAAATGTTTTGGACATAACACATTTCACTTTTTTTCCTCTGATCCATACCCAAAACTCACTCCTCAGCAGTTTTTCTTTTGGTTAAAGTAGAATATCTCTGTATCACAGACAGGATTTTTGGTGCTGTTAAGAAAGAAGGCTCTAACAGACCTTTACACAATGTGGAGTTGACTAATGTGGAGCAAGCATTCACCCAGTTCATTAGCTAAACGCATTTTGCAGTTTGTGCATTTGAGGCACATTAAAGTGTTTGCAAGTGTTACCAAAACAGGTGCAAAACCTATTGGATTTAACAGCACATGGCTGGACTGCAGTATCTGCTAAAACAATACAGCACAGCAGTGATGCTTTAAACAAAAATGCAGAATTTGCATATACCGAAGTATTGAGCTTTAACCAGCAATTTCCATGGAAAAAAAAAAAAAAAAAAAAAAAAAAAGGAAAGAATTGTGCTTGCAGTCACCCAGCATGTGGAGCGGCACTGAGGCAGGAATGCATAAGGAATTTGCGTTGTCTTTGTGTAATCATCAGATCACTAGCTATTTAACTGGCAGACACAAAAGACATTACAGCTAACCTTTATGCTGTTAACATTCCCATGAGCTCCTTCTGTAAAATTATTTGAGCACACCACCCAACATAACTATGACTGAACACCCTCGTAGCTGTTTGAACTTAATATTTTCTGGCAAGAATCTGACAGTCACCAAATAGAAGAAATGGCCCCAAGGCAGTGAAGAGTGATTTCTTAGTTCAGACTGAAAGATTCAAATTGTTGCAAGAGGTGGTACTCTGACCTGTTTATTTTTAAAATAAATTATTTAAAGAGATAAGTATCTATATTGTTCTAAACACCTTCACCTTCAGATTAGTGCTCGTGATGATTATACCTGGCTGTTACACAGTGAGCTCACTTACCACTCTATAAAGGAGGGTCAGTGTTACCACCCTCCTTTTTCAAGATAAGGAAAGAAAAGGAAATAAAGTTACTCCAGTTTAATAAACTATACTCTGTTAAAACAAATGTAGCAAGGAACCACCCACTCACACAGCAACCAACATGAGATAAAATGTGTTAATTGATAGCTTTTACACTGACACTGATGAATTAAGATCAGATTTTGTTTATGGCTAAAACCACTGAAAGTCAGTAAGGCTCAGCTGACACTCAGTGACTGACTCAGTAGCTGGGATGTGACCATGTCTCAGGTCCATTGCTTAAAATCCACATCTGTAAATACAACCAAAGTCCCCTCCCCTAACAGCAAATCATGAATTCTTAACTTCTAACCACTTACCAGTGTTTTCTTGTTTTTCTTATCTGAAGCTGCAATAACAGTTTTGCAAGTAAAATGCTATGTATTGGTCTGGCCTGTACTCTTCTTATACATTAGGCAGGGAGCTGTGCTGTTAAAGCCTAGGAACACTGAGGACCAAAAAGCTATATGGACCCAACCATCTCCTAGCGTACGGCTACACTGGACACTGGGTCTACCTGGATACACTGCTGAAGCCCAGAGAGCAAAACAAATGGTAGATAAAACGCAACGTTTCTCCAGAAGGGCAGCAAGGTGTTGTGTTATATAAAAAATTTTGTTTGAAATCAAAACATAGCTGTGGGACATTGCAGCAGAGGCAGAGATGGCGTGTATGTGTCGTCCTGCCTCAGGTGACCAGCACAGCTAGGGGCAACACACATAGGTAGGAACTTCTGTAGAGCAAAACTAGGTTTTCAAACACTAAATAGCCCTCAAGAGCCCACAGTACTCTGGAGAGCAACTGTACAAGCAAAAAAAAAAAAAAAAAAAAAAAATTCTCCCTGTGAGAAGCCTTTTAATCATTTTTACAGCACAACTAAAGCTTGGTTAAAATATTAAAGGTTACAGCAAAAACATATGGTAACAATTTCCACAACTATTAGAACAATTAGGGTCTAAGTTGCCAGCTTTACACCTAGAGCATTAACCAACTCAGAAGCGAGCTACTGCAAATCACCTCCCTCAGACTACCATTTTCCTTTTTTTTTTTTTTTTTAATTGTTGCTAATTTGGTTTGCATAGAAAATAACGTCAGTATCGCAAGTGTTATTTAAGGAATCCAATTCAAAATGAATCCCTGTCAGGCCTTAGTGCAGCATCTGTAGGTGCCAGAAATGCTCCTTTGCCAAGTATAAGGATATTTTAAGCTTGAAGAGATTTATCCAGAATCTCAGCTCTTTTGACAGCTGTGATGGTTGCAAGAATGGGTGCTCCTAGTTAGCAGGTCAACACCATTATCACAAAATATAAGGATCAGCAGCCAAGTCTTACACTACTTAAGCCAGGCTCCCAAACTCAGTAGACAAAGGTCCTACATACAGAGGTGAGCCCATATTGACATGGAGGGCTAAGTGAAGGTCAAACTGGGTGCTCAGTCCTTGATTGCTCCCTCTGCTCTGCTTGCCCACAGCAATGCAGCGCGTGAAGCAGGCTGAGACAACTGACAAATCCGAACAACTATAAGGATACTGCCTAAGGCAGAGGTAAGTTTTGCTGAAAGTGGTTAGGCACTTGGTATCCCAAGGATTCAAAAACATTAAGTTACCTAGAAATCATGAGGTTAAACATAAATAAATAAATGCTGTGTTCTCACTAGCAGCCTTCTGGCATCTAAGCCCTTGCTCTTCACATTTGCAAGCTCCTTGCAATCACTTTGCTAAGAAAGGAGCTTAAAAAAAAAAAACCAAAAACCAAAAACAAAAACAAACAAACAAACAAACAACAAACAAACAAAAAAACAAAAACAAAAACCCAAACAAAAAACACAAAACCACCCCAAAAAAACCCCAAAACAAAACAAACAAAAAAACCCAAAAAACCCAAACAAACAAACAAAAAAAAACCAACAAACACACACCACCACAAACCCATCCTCCAAAATTCCCCCACATTGATTCTGGCACTCAAGGGCTTTAGGAAAAATCAAGGCATGTATAAGATTTAGGATAAAATTCTAAGCACCAAGTTAAGTACTTAGGCTTATTAAGAGGATAAAAAAACCCAACCTATTCATTCATTCCATCTACAAGTTTCCAATTTGTTTCTGGAGTGCTGAGGCACATTTTACCTACACTTTTTATCATTCTAAGATCACACACACCAGTTGTTTGCTCTCTGCCTCAGATCATGAGAAGAGATGCAGTGGCAGCTCTCACTTTCACATCACCGTGGTCACATATTAACATTTTATTTACCTGTAACAGGGTAAGTGGGCCTCTTGTAATTTTATAGGGCAAAGTCTCCTTGGTCCACACTACACACTTCAATACACATTTGCTTCATAAAAATACATGTACAACAGTATGGAATAAAATGGTCTTAAAAATCCAGCTGAGAATAATACCTTAAGTGCCGATGTAAGCGTGCCAACAGCTCTTGCAAAGAACACATTGCTAGGAAAGGAGTTGGCAAAACTGTCCCTTGCATGGCTGAGAGACCAGGCAAATACAAGCTCTACACAAGAACTTTCCCCTGTGCTGAAGTACAGCCCGGCATTAGAGTAACTACTAGCTTCTCATGCAGAATTAAATTAACCTCTGCCTGAATCCTAAACAAGAAGTGAGTACTAAATAAATTATGGAAGAAGAGTGGCAGTCTACTGGCCATTGTAATTCAATGCTCAAGCCAAGCAACTCCATTTAATTATATTGCTTGACTATAAAATGCTAATTGCCCAGCTGACTGGAAGCCAAATGGTGCTTTCCTACTTAAAATGCCCATGAGGAAAAACCATCACTAGTTTTATTTATACCAGCAAGAGCAAACACTACCTCGTCAAGCAATCTGGCTTGCCTTTCAGCTGCAACTCAGGCCAAGGGAGTAAGAAAGTTCAACAGAGTCCTATTTGTTCACCACAGCCAACACCTTTCTCTGATAAACTCAATATGGATCTGATCCCACAAACATCCTTGGAGTAGGAAACATTTGGTGAAGGAGACACTACATGCTTAAGATAAGGTCTCAGCAGGAGTCAGTGGCCATCTGCAAAAGCTCTGTGCCTCTGAGCAGCAGGACAGGGTGGCAGCTTTGCCCCTGCACATCTCAATGTCCCTTTGGATGCTACCATAAAGACAGTCTGGGAGCTATGATTACCAGGACAGGTACACTCCAAGTCCAAGAGACAACCAAACTCAAGCTTTTCTGTAATCAAAAAACTCTTTAGAGTGAATACTCATGCTAATGAACAAGTTC
>JANHGN010025395.1:12908-33422 GCA_024605025.1 Megaceryle maxima | reverse complement strand
TTATATTTTTAAAGAAATAATATTTGTCTTGCAATATAGACAAACTTTTTCCAAGGTTTTTTTGTGTTGTTTTGGTTGTGTTTTTTTCCCCTGTATTATTTAAGGAGTTATTAATAGTGTCCAGGAAATAATTTATAGCTAGATTCTGTAAACAGCATGACAGGGTCCCATAAAAGATTAGACAAGATGAAACAAGTTGTTGCAGAGGAATGACAAGGAAGTGAAACACAGATCTTTTATTGAGATGTTTTCCATGTACATCTTACCATGCAAGCACGCCTGATGACACTATGCATGTGACTCAGTATTCACTGTTTCCCTGCCAACACTTTATATACATGACAAAATATGATTAAGAACTTTGTTCATCTCTGCAACAGTTGTATTTGTTACGTGATGGACGAGAGGATTAGCTGTCTTTAAAGCGATTTTTCTTTTTTTCTCTGAAAACCAGCAAATTACAAAACATGCTTCTAAAGACCCTTCAAGTGGAAACCCGAAAGCCACTAAAATAATTGTTGCCTCATCTGCTGAAAATAATCAACTCTGACAATCATAGACTGGAATCTCAGTGGGAGGGGATGTGAAGGAATCACCTAGTCTTAGCCACGCTCAGCCTGTGTGGGGTGCAGATAACCAACCAAATGACAGAAATACAATCATTGTAGAAGTACACTGTATAAGGATAGTTTTCATTACAAAAAAATTAGATTAAAAAAAAAAAAATAAAATCACACATTGGCAATTTAGATGGCACATAACAGAGCATCTTGTAAAAAACAACAAATAAAAAAACCCCAGAAAAGCAGAAAGGACCCAGGCACAATCATCCACCCGATTCATTGTCATGGCTCAGGTTTTGCTGTTTACAATGTTTATAATAATGCAGAAGTCCCAGCCAGGAGCAAAACCTTATTTGCTGCAAGCTGTACAAATACATAGTGAGCTATCCCTGGAACAAAGAGCTTATCATATGTACGTGCAAGGCATCAGCAAGCTGATGAAAAAATAGTAACAAATGATGGAGGAAGAAAATGAAAATAAGATTCTGTGGTTATAAAGTGATCCATTGTGTGCACTCTTGTTGCTTTATGAACTGGTTAAATCAACTGCTCCAGGCTCGCACAGAACTAAACAACTTCAAACATCAGAGGGCAAGGCAAGCAAGTCAAGTCCTGATAAAAATATATGCTGTAAGATCAATTCAAAACGTTTACAGTGCACATTGTTTACATCACATGATTAAAGTTCTATGTACTTCTATAAGTACTTCTGTTTTTTAATCAAACTAACTATATATATGTACATTCCCTTCTAAAATAAGAAAATAAATGTTCAATGGTTATGTAGCAGCAGATTTCCTACCCTAGTTTCATCGACTCCAAGATGAATCACTTATGTTAATACACCATATAACTCTATGGTTGTGCCTAGTGGCAATATTGATTTGACCCAGAGAGGAGAAAATCCAATTGTGGAACAATGTATTGTGCTGCTTTTATTGCCAGCAGCACCTTTGATTAATTTACCTACTTTACTGAAAATAAAAGGCCTACTGATTTATCCTCAATTTCTCTCTTCAAATCACGTGCATGTGACTTCACATGTCTGTAACAGTATTCAGACAAATTACTCTCGACTTCTATTTTTTTTTCACCATAGATTTGTCCTGGGGTGGTTTATGCCGTAACAGGGTGTATGAAAAGTGCTGTGTTAAAAGCCTGTCACTTGGTATTACAAGTGTAACCAGCTAAAATGCAATCCATCTGTCCAACACACTTCCAGCTAATCTGTGGTGGTCTCTAAGGACTGTAATAATTTAGTCTAACACTCATTTAAACAAAAACCAAAAAAACAAAACAACAACAAAAAAGAAGCACAAAAAACAAACAAAACCAAACACAAACAAAACCAAAAACACTACAGGCCATGCAAACAGACTTGAAGCACCTCCAAATTCTCTGAATCTCATCACCAAGCATGCTCACTCATTTTAAAAGGAAGACACTTTTCCCATACACAGTGTAAGCATGTTTTATGGGGCTAATAAATCCAAGTTTTCACATCAACTCTAAAACTGAGCAAGTGCATTTCATCTTTTAACACTAAAGCCTGATACAAAAGTACATTAGCCATGCAGAGCTCTGAGATACAAATTCTACTCCACTGCCCTTGTTTACTGGGGTGAAAAAATTTACAATACTAAAATACAGCTTGTCATGGAGAAACAAACACCAATGCTATAAAAGTATTTCTCAGAAGATTATGTATAAGATGCATTTTCTACCATTTCTCTTATTGCAAGTATTTACTCTTTTTATATGTTTATAACGAAACAGACACAGTGAACACCTGAGAGCACATGATACTAATTCACATAAAATACAATGAATTTGTTAAATTTCTAAACTGCCAAGTAGTAGTACAAAAATAACCTAAGGCAAGTATATGATGACTTGTGGGGCTTATTTAGAAGTTCAGAGCTGGAGATCTGCATTGCAGCTTCAACACTGCAAACTGAATCCCAGACTCAAAAAAACAAAACTGAAACAAAAACAAACAAACAAACAAACAAACAACAACAAAGCTCCAAGAACTCCACAAAGAAGCAGCCAGCCACAACCAAATGCCTGAAAAAGCAGCAGCCAAAAGTACAGGAAGACAAAGGAGTTAGACTAGAAGATGTAGGAATACCAGTTACACATCATACCAATAGTGCTTTCCTAAAGACAAATAATGAGCAGAAGCTACACAGTGTAAGTATGCACGCATGTCTTGTGCATTTGTGAGTATCAGGCCATTTATTTGTAGAAACCCTGCTTGAAAGAAGGATGCATCTTGGCAAAAGCTCTGCAAAATGAATTGTTGATCTGATAAGGGCACTGGGCCATGTGCAACAAGAACCATCTTGAGGTTCTCTAGTACTAATATTCAGAAGTCAAATCAAAGCCCTCAAAGTTTAAGTAAGAAAAAAAACCCGCAAAACTAGGAAAAAATTAATAAAGCAGGGAGTGGACACACAGAATAGGATACTTTCAGGATTTCTAATGAATTCCTTGTTATGAACAATATTTTAGTAGCAAACAGAAGGCTTAAGAGATATGATCGAGTTTAATGTGAATGTATGAGTCAAATTTCATTAGTGACTAAGAGTAATAGAAGTAAAACAAACATCCAGGTTGGCTGTTAGCCATCTGATTCATATGTCCTGATCGAAGCAAGAACTTCGATCAGGACATATGGGAAATCTACCCCTCAGTCCCCAAAAGAAACAAGCTGCTTTACCCTGACACTCTTATTAATGCTGAATAACACCCTACTACCTTAGTAGCCCTCTTGTTCGCCATGGGGTCAACTCCCAGGAAAAGTATTTTTGTCATTAGCAAAAGGTTCCATGCCTCGCCTTCATTACATCCAAACATCCTCAGAGTTGCTCAAATACAAGACAGTTAAATGCTTAAAAGCAAGCACAAACGTGCTCAGTCTTTCCAGGATAATACTCCCTGAATAAACAAGATTTAATTCATGTTACATTGGTTAAACCATTTTGAGAAACTTGAATGGATAGTACTGGAGAAATGCAGAAAACACCACCTAGAAACTGAGGAACAGTATTCAAGCAGTGATGACCAACAGGGATTTTATGGGATAAAACATATAGGTTACTGGTTAACATTGCTTGCTTTGAAATGTACAGAAATCTTCCAGTCTGTAATTCTGGAAAAAGGGTAATCCTAAAACAATTTTTTTCTCCTAGTGAAGAAAATGGTTCTGACAGTGCTTGAGGAATACCAAAGAGAGAGCAGCTGGTCTGTCAGCACTCATCCTACTCTCTCCCCTCACACATATATAGATGTGAAGGAAAAAAAAAAAAAAAAAAACATAACCAATCATGAAAACAAAAAATCAACCTTAAACTGGTTAGTTTCCAAAAGCTTAAAGACTTTTGAGTTTCCAGAAAGCTTAAGCCTTCTTGTGTTTGGGCAGTTAATGGGCAACCTATCACTGAACAGCAAATTAAAGTTTCAGAAAGCATGCCAACAGTTAGTATGCCACTGGTTTATTATCTAACTTCAGCAGAGGCCAGCAGAATAGAGAAGAGAGCTTCTGGTGGCACTTCCAGACAAACGTGCAAAAATCCATGCTGGATCTGCATAAGGGGGAAGGTTTCAGCTGGTCTGAAGGGAAGACAAAGAGGGTACAAGGACATCCTGTAAGGATGCCTGACCAGCTGACATTTGACCAGAGACAAAGATGCTATGGGAAAAATGAGATGATTGGGTTAGTACAGGGATAAAAGGTTTTAGTGATGTCTGTAGGTTAAAACAAAACCAAAGGAGCTCATATGTGCTACCCATGTGATTATGTTAGCTGCTTTCTCATCCTCTCCTGACAACCCAACCTTCTCACCACTGAGAGCTTTCTCTTGCAGGCAAACCCCTGTTACCAACCAGTTACCAGGAGCACTAAAGACTCAAATACCGGCAATGTAGAGAAGGAACCCTCACAGTTCAGGCATGCCCTGTTAAACACTCCTAGAAAACTTTAAGGGGTATCATTGCAGGTTAATGTTATGAGCTTTCCAAATACTTTGAAGCAGAATTTATATCCTACATCATTATCTCAACATATCACAGCACTATCACTATAATCTAATTTACCCAGTGTCACCAAGTTTAAGGAACAGCCAGACAGTCCCTAACCAGGAGATCTGCCACTATAGCAACAGTCTGCATTTTTTTTTCTTAAGGTGGGTTAAAGTTGAAGCTTAAAGTCAGACCAGATGGTCCTTCCATGCACAAGTGTACTGTGGTGTTTCTCCTTATAGCCAGCAAACCGACCCAGGCAGGTAACATCCAAGGGATTTCTAAACCTGTCAGTGCTTCTTGCACTGTACAGGTGGAGAAGCTGCAGTAAATTTCATGCGGCTTTCCCAAAATAACCCAAGCGCCCTTGTGAAAGAAAACAGTCCCAGCATTTACTGTGCCAATCACCAGTTATAAGGGGGGTAAAGGAGTGGGGGAGGGAGAGACAGAGAGAGATCACAGAAACTAGCAGCAATAAAAACTAAAGAGTAAATAAAATGGAAGAAGGCAGAGAGAGGAAGTGGGGGCCATGCCCTCAAAACAGCCTCTGTGCCTCTCATCATTCCCTTTCTAGATTTTCTATGCTCATTTGTTTTCAATAGCAAACCTTCCCATTTGTAGAGAAGACAGTCATTTGCAGTTGACACTTGGCTACTCACAGTTTACTGCCCATTACTTGCACCCCGTCAAAGTGGAATCAAGCATAACCCAAAGGCAATTACCCAGTTAGGCCGTCAGGAACAGCCTCCCTGGTGCTCCCAATGTGTTTCCACCGAGGTGGTGACAGGACTCTCACCCCAAGAACTTTCACTGGCATCTGATCCCTTTGTAACTGCCAGAGCAGAGCTACCATTACAAAAAAGGATGGTGGTTCATGATGCTTAGCCTTCAGCAGTCAACCCAAGGCAAGCAGGTCCAAGAGGGTTCAGGAGCAGCACCAGTACATCCTCAGCCCCAGTACACTGGGGCTCAAGTCCCATCCTGTGCCATCCCCATCTCAGTCAAGTTCACTTGCTGCGCCTGCATCACATAATAACAGAAATACTATGCTCTAGAAGAAATTAATACATACATATGTATCTATATACATATGTACACACACAACTTTGTGTGTGTGTTTCTGTTACTTCTCCCCACTATTACTCTTAAATTACTATACTTGCTCAAACCTGTGACAATTAAAATCCTTCTGGAAACACCATTAGATTTGCTACACATAGGACTGTCCCATGTTCAAAAGTTGAGAGTCCCGTGGCTCAGCAGCAGGAAGCATTGGGAATTTTACCTGACACCGCACAATAACACGCTGGCTTCTTAAACACACAACACTGAAAGTCTGTAAAAGCAGCAAAGAAAAAGCGTGACACTGTGTATTTGATAAAATTTAAGGTCAGTCTTTCAGAGTCAGGAAAATTAATTTATTCAAGTTATTTTAAGTCTGAGAAATTGCACAAAATATTAGCTGCTCTGACACATCTTTAAAAAGCAAGTGAACACTCAAACATTTTGAATGAGTATGGAAAATCATAACACAAGGTGCTATGCTACATTAAGTTTTTTAATCTGCAATCGTTAAATCCTCCCTTATGACAGATCCACCTTCTCCACACTTACAAGACCCAGTCACCTTCCACCTTCTATTTCACACATGTGCAGGAGAGAAACCACTAAAAATCAACAGTGAAAACCCACCAAGCTACAAGGAGTCCACAAGTGAAGTAGCAGTCAGTATCACAGGATCACAAAGATCTCCTTACTGTTGCAGCTACACAGCCAGGGAAATATTTCATATTCAAGGAGAAAGAGTTACAGCCAAAATATGAGGGGGGGAAAAAAAAAAAAAAAAAAAAAAGAAAAACCCCCAAGAAAGTAAAAATCACTTTCAACATCTGCCACAATTGCACCTATACAGAGCCAGTAGCTGCTAGGCAAAGTTCACTTTTCAATGGTAATCCAGCCTATGCATTCACACACATGCATACTTCCACACAAACTCTCCAGAAGAATTTTCAGTCTTGCCAGTTTTTAACAGTGCTCCTTTAAGTATCTGAAACAACTGATTAACCCTGCTTAATACAATCTGTGTAATCTACTGTGAATCTTGCAGATAACTCATAACTGTTAACAGTAATTAACTCAGCAGAGCTTTACCCTGCTCGCTCCCCCATCAGCCTCATACCAGAGACCTCAATTTCAGAGTTGTCCTTCACAACAGCCCTAACAGACAGCTTAGGCAGTTAAGCAGCAATGGCGAGCTTCTGATGTAGAAAACATGGCTAAATAATTCATGTGCATTTTTAAAGAAGACTCTCTCCTTATTTTATACTTCATCAGTACTTGCCAGTGGTCACAGCCCACTTAATGTATACAAGACCCTGAGAATACCCATGATATCAAAACAAAAAATGTGAAGGGTGCAGTTGCATCCTAGAAGATCCTTTGTGCCATCTGTCACAGAAACAGAGGTAAGCTGTGTCACTGTGTTATTACTGAAATTCAGCAAAGATTAACTTCTAATACTCCTGCTATGCCCATTTTAAGGCTTCTGATCATTGGATTTCCTATGTCAACAAAATACAATTTCCTCTTAAGCTGTGATGTTTAGTGTTTTCCTGAAAGTGAATGTCATCTATCATGTGCTCATACAAAAGCCTCACCTATAACTGAAAGAAAAAGCAATTTTCAAGACCTTGTATTTACTGAGGAAGACCTGCAAGATCCCCCAAACTCAAGCAGCTGCTCTGGCTACACATAGAAAAAAGCAGAACTATGCACCCTACCAAAAACCTTCTGTATTACTAGTGTCATTTTTCAATTATGCTTCTTAATCTCCAGTGTCCTTTAACAGCACACGAAGGTGGCAGGCACCTTCCAAGCTGCCTCACATGCAGATCCAATCCTTTACCTACATCAGCAGAGCTCAGGTTTACTATTTAAGCAACATAATCGCAGGAAACTTTATACGACGCATCAAGTGACTTGCACTCCCTGGCAGCCAGATCACAAAACAACAGCAGTGCAACCGTGATGAGCTGGCCTCTCAGCTGAAAGCAGAGGAGAGGAGGGTAAATCCCCAGAAAGATTGCTCCAGACAAGAGTGATTTAAGCCTCAGGCTGAAGCGAGCAGCAACACCTCCTCCAGACTAGCACATTTGCACTGCACTGCTCTGTAAACATAAAGATTATTAGAATTTTAAAAGACACAGGTTACACAAAAGTTTGTATCGTTGTACAGGGCAGCAGGCCTAAACCTAGTAGTGTTCAAAGCATACTGAACCTCCTCGTGGTCTGGAAGAAGTCAGACTCCTAGAAGTAGTCTCAGTTGAAATTTTAAGGGGTGTTACAATCAGAGAAAAGTAGCACAAGCAGCATTTTATTAGCAGATAAAGTGTTTACACCCTTCAGCTCAGCGAAGCACAAAACCCTGGCAAGGAGATCCAGTGGTACAATGGAGAAAGGAGCAATGCTAGGTTCACTACAAACTCCAAAATGTTGATGATGTTAAGTGCTGGCATAAGGACTCTTTTGTTCTGGTTTACATGCATTTTTTTTTTTTCCACATAATTTATTAAAGTAGCTCTGCATCATTGTTTAAACATACTTTGGTGGAGGCATTGAGTTACTCTGACAAACCTGTTTTTGCTGAGAGCATCATGAATTGGTTGAGTGATGAATGGCTGATCAGAAACTGTAGCTATATGGGAATTAGCACAGTCACTCACCAAAACAAATCCTGCAGTAAACCAGTTGATGCTCTTCAAACCTACAGTCATAGTTCAGATGCCCAGTTTCAAAATGTGAGCTAATGGTCTTACTTCTCAGTGCTCAGAAAACATGCAGCTCCCACTAATTTTAGAGGGAGAAACAGGTATTTACTATCTGGAGGAAATAATCCCAGAAAATCCAGCCATTACAATACAGTACCTGAATGCAAGTCTAGATGCTCTGGCACCTCAGTAGCAGTACCTGAATTCACTACTCCTCTAAATCTCAGCATAATAAGGCAATGTTTGTATCTCCACAACATTAACACATACGGTAAATACAGACTGCTAAAATCAGGCATTTAAGTTTGAATCTCCCAAACTAAACTATTTCTATTGACTGTGTAAACATGCAGAACATCTGCTGGGTATCCAAAATTTACTACTGAACATTAACACACAGTAGTAAAACACAGAATTTCCCCCAAGCTAATCTGCAGTCAGTGATGTTGCTTTCTAAGCAGCGCACAGAAAGAGGCACAACTGAAACTGAAAATAAAGAGCGTGTGCTGTGTTTCAGATTAATAGATACATGATTCCTTGTGAATTTTGACTGAAAGTCATTCTCACGAGGTAGAGGCAACAGCCCCTTTGAAACTGGCTCAGCACAATGCGGGCAGGAACTAAGCAAACTTCTTCAAACAGCTCTGCCAACGTCATTCAGCTCCAAGCTGCAAAACTCCTGCTGTTTCAAACTTAGGGCCTCCTGTGAGCAGACTGCTGATTACACCAGGTTGTATAGCAAGTTTTAGATATATGCACAGGGCAAAAGAATGAGAATGAAACCTGTCTGCTGGTTGTGTTAAATGGAAGATTTCACACCACACCAAAAGAAAAGTACACTTGGCCATCTATTATTTCCTTATCCTCCATTAAAGAGAAAATCCATTGTGGCTTGTTACACACATGCTTTGCTCAATGTATACAACTCATTCAAGTGTTACTGAACATGCTATTATTATGAAAGGAAAAGGGGAGACAGCCCAATGCAAACACTGTATCTCCAAAGGAAAGAAGATAGGTAGACACAGTTAAAAACTGCCAGGGCAGCAAAATGTGGCACTGCAGCACATTTAATTGGCTTATTTATTCTCACTTGTATATTAAGAAGATTTGGAGCAGTCAAGAAAACTGAATGAAAGCAACTCAACAGTCATTTTTTCATCATGATTTTTTACAAAAGGGGGACAGAGGAATCAAGCTTTTGCTGGTTTATGTGAAATTGTGATGGGGAGACCCTTAGGTCTCCCAGCAAGGAGGAGCAAGGGTACACCCCTGGGCAGCAGACACCTCACTCCACACACACCTCGGCACATTCCTACTGTCAGGTGCAAGCCATGGGAGGAGAAGCAGCAGTGTTTTTAGGGACATGGGACCTGTAAAAAACTCTCCCCTGTTCCCAGATAGTTGGTTTTATTTATGAATTTCAGAAGAGAAGCCTTTGCTGCCTAATCAAGTGCAGACCCCCTTGTTGTCTTGTAGCATCACAGCTGTGAATCTCCTAATTGTATCTTTGGCATGCAGAAGGTAAGAAATCTTGATGAAAAGATGACATGAAAGGCTTCACTGGTTGGTCATAAACACGGACATGAAAGTCTTTCCTCAGGGAATGGCCAGTACAGAAATCAGATGTTTAAACTATACTTCAGCCCATATGGTTCAAAGTAATGAATAATGCACTTTGGTAAACAACAATGACAAAAATAATACAACACTACAGTAAAGCACCCATCATATTAAATAACAGGTGGTGACTAAAAATGCATTTTTAATGAGCCCCTCTTTATAAATGCACACAATGCAAAGTGGTTTCCACTGTTTTGTAACACACCACTCCTCATTATGGATTAAAAGTATCTCAGAGCTAGATATGTAAGCAGTTAACTTGTTTGAAATGTCAGGGTTTGGTTTTTTGTTTTGGGGGGGTTTTTTTGGTTTTTTGGTTTGTTTTTTTTTTTTTTTTTTTTAAGATTTAGCAGCAAAACAACATGAACTTTAAATTCTCAATTCTTAATACTCACAGATTCTTTAATTAACACCAACTTTTTTTCACTAAGTAAATTTGTAATTAACTGTTAGAACATATACTTTGATGTGTGTTTTCAATGCATCTGCTTCATCAAATGTGCTGTTCTTCACATGTATACAATTAAGTAAGGAAGAGGGCAGTCCAGTGGTCAATGCAGAAGACAGTGCTTGAATTCCTGGGTCCAGACAGGCATGAAACACAGATCCACAGCAGTTCTTCAAAGTACATTACTGCATTCCCAAACCACTCTCCATGAAATACAGCAGCCCAGAATGAGGCACTACTCTATAGTAGGAGGTGCTCCTATACCACAGGGTAATAAACATCCTAAGAACCATTTCACCAGGGTTACTTATTCAGCTGAGAGAAAGCTACAGAAATTATTATAGAGAACAGTTATATAAGATTTATAAAGCAAGACTGGCTTAAATGGACTGTTTGTGCAATAGAAGAAGCCTCAGGAAGAAATCTCAGACACTTAATACAGTCAGGAAATGAGAGTTTGCACTGTTAGAGCTACAACATAGTAAACTATGTTCAGCTAAACCTGTACCCTACTCTGCCTCAGCAGAAGAGCCCTATCATCTCAAGGATTGCAGCAACAGTTTAAGCAGTTACTCAAGTCTGAATCTTCTTGCATGAAGGTCAGTGTTACAGAACATGAAAATAAATGTATACCTCCTCTCAAGTCCAGCTGTCTTGTTAATCTTGAAGATGACATATTACTTGCCTATCAGTCACCACTTTAAAGCCCTGATTCATACAGAGAGACTTAGGAGCACATAGCAGGCTATTACTTTAGCAGGTTGCTTATTTCTGTGAAGCATAATACTCCTTGTAATTCTTAACTGCTTTAACCCCCGAGGGCATACGGCCTATGTCTCAGGAACTGGAACAGACTTGTTCTGAATACCAAAGTAAAATTAATGACTTCTCATTAAAAAAAGGTGAGAGGTAGTAGTTAAACCCAACCCTTTCCTAGTAGGTTCCTTAGAAGGATGGTAATCTTAAAAAAAAAATGTACTTTTCTCTGTTTTATAATCTTTTAGATGATATGCTTAAAAAACAAATTCTTGTCCCTGCATACAAACAATTTTAGCCTGGTAAGCCTGGTTCTGTTCAGCACAGACTTCGTTGCTTCCCAAATGCCAAGGAACCAGTTCAGTCCATTCATAATTTCCCTTTCATACAGCAGCAGTGCGTGCCAAAGATGTGGAACATAAAAGGGTCTGTATTACACAGAGCAGATGACGATTAAACAAACTGGGAGTGCTTAAACCGACACAAAAACTTCCCACTTTCTCCATCCTCTCAACAGTAAGTGCAGTGAGTGGATCTCAATTAATGTTAAGAGCCAAATTCTGCATGTTTATTAACATACAATTTCCCTGAGGCCTTGAGGCCTGCAGAGTTTGAATCAAAGAGTATAAAAATCCTTCACATCCTTTCCAAATTTAAGACTAGCAGCAGGAGCAGAAAATACCTTTCTAGTAGTCTTTTCAAAGCAGCCAGCAAAAAGCACTGCACTAATTCCAGCATAGCATGTGAACATTTATTTGCATATACAAAGTAATTAAATGACATGTCTTACGTCAGCCAGCTAGGTGCCACTAGTACATGTTAAGGTACATGAGAGTAATAAGCCTCAGAGTTTATGTGAGGAGGAGCTGCCTTGTTGAAGCAGCCGACCATGACTGCAGGTCTCAATGCCATACCTGTGGACAAAAAAAAAAAAAACCAAAACACCAGACAAAGTTTCTGTCACTGTGGATGGATGGCCCTATTAACTGTAGAAATTCAAGCCATTATGTGCAAGAGTAGAGTCTATTCGATGAGAGCTTCCTTTTGTATCGCAAACAGCAAGACTCTAGAATAGCCAGCAAACACTCCTCAGCAAAGCTCTGGCCTCCTGAGGCAGTATGGGTATAAGCATTCACAAGGGAATACACTGCTTGTGCTACAAGTTTATGAAATTTGGGAAGCTGTATGTCTCAGTTCACATGCATTCGTGCTTCAGGTAAGTGAAAGTCACTGTTAGTATTAAATCTACCCAGCAACAAAGCAAAAATTTCAATGTTTTTGTGGCAGTTACTGGACCAACATCAGCAAATGAGGTATCTCAAATTTTCCCCTTCTCTCAAGTAAATCTACTTTTTTTCTCTAACATGTAGATTGCACATATTCTGTGGACATGGCATTCCCAGTCTTTCCCTCTAACAACTCCTCCCTTTAATTTATTTCATATTCTTAATATATTTTGTGTAAGACACACTGATGTGCTTTGATATCACTCTTTTCCTTGTTTTGTAAAGCTAACTCCTTACTTCTGCTTTTCTTACACAAGTACCCCAAACATTTAATGGTGCTGCAAAACTACATTAAAAGCTGCCATATACAAAGCTTCTTTAAAACAAATGTGCTGAATGCTTCTTGTCACCTCCCTTGCACATTAAATACGGTTAGTGGAAGCAGTAAGACTCCGGGCCAGGGTACACTGAAGTTTTAAGGTGGAAATTATATGCTGTCTGTTACAGGAAACAGAACAAATCAGGAGCTTGTTTGTCTTTTAAGCATCATTCTGCAGCATTTAGCCAACTGTAACATTATTTTTCACTATTAACTCTCTTGACTTACAAAAAGCTTTAAGGAATTAAGATTAATGCAGCCTGATAGGAGAGACTTGTATTAGTATCAGTAAGATCAGGTGGTCTGTTTGGAGTTTGTTTGGTTTTGGGGGTTTTTGTTTGTTTTTCCTAAATATATTTAATACTTAAGATTTTCCCTTTAGAGTCTCAAGATGTTTTGTCATCTGTTACAAATGTATTTCTACTTGTTTATAAGTGAACTGAAAAGAAAATTCAAGTGACCTGTCCTTTATAAACAGGTGACAGATTACAGGCCTGACAGCAAAGTCTTCATGCTGGAAGAGTAGAGGAGAGCAGTCCAGAATTGTTACAAAAACTGCTCTTTTCACTGTCACATCAACAGAGCTCTCTCATCTGAGAGCATCAACCTTGCTAGCAGATTAGGCAGTGTTCAAAGCCTCCAAAACTAGGTGTCCTGCTAAACTCAAGAATGACAAGGCAAGTCAGGATGAGACCTTCTGCAGAAAGAAGTTGTCATAGACACAGCAAAAATCAGATAAAGTGTGATAAATACCTTGACACTGGTGAAGGCTGCAATATGCTGTCAAGAAGAAGAGCCAAACCAAACCATTATCTGTCAGACAGCTCTGGTTTCACAATATCCAAGGCTATCAAAGCAAAACTGCTTGTGAAAAATAATTAGCATCTCAAGTTGCATCAAGTAAGTCCGAGAACATCAGTGCCACTTAAATGGGGTCCTATGCATAGAAAGTGCTATTGCAAGTTAACTGAGATGGTTTAAGAAACAAGAGGCCAAACTGCAGCTGCGTCTATTATAGAGACAAGTCTCCAAGCAGTAACAAATGATTTGAAGTCTGAATCCCTCAATTCCATAGAATTTGAACCTAGCAATTTAGAAAGAGCTAAGTGGAAAAGAAAGATCAAAATAACCTTCCCAATCAAGATTTTGGCTCTGGCTACAAAGGAAATGTATACTGGAGGAAATGTGGCATAGCTCAACCAACTTTAAGAATTAAAACAGAGCACTCTGGTTTAGTTTCTTCTGCATGACTGGAAGCTGGGAGCTAGAATAAGTGCCAGAGCACTGAAGTGTAAGCAAGGCTTCTAATAATGGCAGCTTTTGTGGTCCTCTACTACAGACTCATTCCTTCTGCATGTAAAACTGTAAAGATATATCCACGTGCTGTTCAGATAAGCATTTGTCCCAAACCTTGAAAACAAAGGCAAAGCTTTCAATACTGACACATAGCTTTTTCATATTCAGGGAAACACAGAACACACAGGGTGGGTTGTTGGTTTTGGTGGTTGGTTTGGGGTTTTTTTTGTTTGTTTTGGTTTTTGTTTTGTGGGGTTTTTTTGTTTTGGTTTTTTTGTTTGTTTGGTTTTCTTGTTTGGTTGTTAGTATTTGGGTTGGTTTTTTTTTTTTTCTTTTTAAAAAAAATAAATCAAGATTGAAGAAGTGACCTTAAGACAATTATTACATTAAAAGGCAACTCCTTGTACTTAAATTGTAGCTCCGCTTTGAAGTAACTGAGCAGTCTTGAGAGGCTCCAAGTAACTCAAATAGGTAACTAATAAAATTAGAAGTTTGGGGCTTTAAAAAAAAAAAAAGTGAAGCATGCTTTACTTCTAAGGTAGCTATTTCTCAGGACTGATTCAGTTTCTTTGAAACCTGTATCCTAACAAATGAGCCTTTTAATGTACATAGCAATTCTTCATTTAATATCAAAACTTAAAAAGAAATCCACCTCCTCCCAGTTTCTAGCAGTAAATGCTTATGCCTCCCCTGGGACTCCAGCCACTTTGCTTTGCTGTAACACAGCTGCTCCAAAATAAACTAGGCATTAACCTCAGCACCACACTCCCCTCTTCTTCTAACACACACTGCATGCCAAACAGGTCTTTCTGCAATACAAATTTGATCCTGCACTCACTTACAAATACTAATCCTGTCTTGTAATACATCCACTGGAAAGGTATTTAAAAAAAAAAGAAACAAAATAATCCCAAACAACTCTTTGAAGTGCCGCAAGGAATGAATCTATTTATCTATCTTCTTTTCCATCTCAACCTTACAGCAAATAACTTAAATGATTTTGAAATCAGTTTAACATCAGGTGACATTTTCTAGAGGAAGAACACCATCTATTTTAGTTTAAAATATAACCCCCTAAATAATTTTCACAGAATATGAAGATATTTAAATTCAAACAATAATTTTCCTTTGTGCAATGACTGCAAGTCTTTCCTACCACTCCAAGGAACAGATGTCTATCACTTATCTTGATCACCTAACAGGCACTTAACAATACCATTCAAAGTCTTAAAAAAAAAAAAACCCAAAAAAACCCACACAAATTAAATAAACAACCAGAGACTTTTAATATTGCTGATTATGAAAGAGAACAGACAGTGACAGCTCCACAGGGGCCATTTCAGTCTGCTGAGCAGGTTTTTATTTAGGCACTTTTACTGGCCATATGAGGACCAGCAGAATTTAAACACTTCAGATCAGCTCCACCTCCTAATCATAATAGGAAACAGGAGAGGCACCAGCTCACACACAGCTTGTCTTTAAACAGCCTGTCTAAACAGCTATAAAGAAGTTGTTTTGCTTGCTTAAAGTACAGTATACACACATTAATTTGCTGCTTTACTTACTCTTTGTTTGCTTTAAAAAAAAAAATCTTCCTTTTAAAAACCAGCATATTGGCGAATGGGAGATGTACGCAAGTGTCAGCAAGTGACAGCATTTCAATTTCTGTGCATTCATGAGCAGGTGCCTTCCCTAATTTGTTCAGGCATAAAGTCCATACACCATGTAAAAGTAAGAAATACACCCTTTCCTGTGCTTTGTCTTCCGCAAAGAAACGGGCATACTAAAATTTCCTCCTGTCCTCAGGTCCAGGGACCCCCCCAGGAGGGCAAACCCCATCATTCTTAACCAGGGCAGGTGACTCACAAACTCCACACCCATTTCTTGGCCCAAGAGCATTCACATTTGCCAAAAGTACTGGAGGTCAACATAAGCCTGAGAAGACCTTTACAATGCAAACCACATTTTGTTTTCAGAAGTAAACGCAACTCTGCATTTGGATTCAATGCTGTATCCAACATCTCCCGCACATTTCTGAAACTGGTAATTGCTGCTTCAAAAATACAGATAAGCACCGCTTAAAAAAAATTCAAATATCTGCCTTGGATGAAAACACACTGTGGGAGAATTGCTTGCAGGTCTTAAATCATTGGGGGGTGGGGGGGAAGCGCAGTGTACAAAAAGGTGAGAGTTCATTACAGACCTGGTAACTAAAGCCAATTATAAAGCTGTTGGAGCAGAAAGCCTAGGCTGTGAGTTAGAGGCACAAAGAGACACCTTTGCTCACTCTGCACCACAGGGTCACAGATGTCCCTGGGACTGATGGGAACAAACCTGGACACCAAACCTTAATCCAGAGTCAGAGCTGTGCAAGAGCAAGACTGTAGACTGAATTCAGTGTGCCACAATACAGAATGAGACAATATTCTGAGTAAAAGCCACACCAGATTAAACACCACTTCCACGGACAGAACATGCAAATAAAATAAGAATATAAATCACTTCCATTTGCTATCTGCCATTAAAAAGCAGAAATTATTTGCTTTGGGAACTGGTATTATTAGGAGATTTGTTTTGTAATCATACTTGATATATTTGCAGAACTCATCTTCTTGTCTCTTTAAACACATGGAATTCATTACAGAAACATAATAAAAGTTAAAGATTGCTTTATTGCTTATCTTTTAGCAAAAAAATAAATCTCAAAGCTATTTTCAGCTACAAGTAACACACAGGCTATTTTCTAATATACCCCAAACTGGTAGGCACTATGAAACCTGGTTCCCTCCTTTGTAAAATTTCAACTGACAAAAACAGAACATTTGCCTGAAATCTCGGCAGCAGGACTGAACCTGGCTCTCTGAAAAGAGGTTTGTGTCTTAATATCCAAAGCCATACATGTCTCTAGTAGAAGACTGAAATTATCAATACTAAAACTACAGGTTATCACAGTCACAGTATAGAAGATTATTAACATTAGGCCTTGGCTTTCATTAAGAAAAGACACACACACTCTCATATTATCCTTTTATAAGCCATATAAAAGACAGAGTGAATGTGTTCTGTAATTCAGACATCCCAAGAATTGTTTTCAATTAACATGTCAGAGGTTAAATAAATACTGCTGTGTAGGAACTAAAGAGCTATTCCATACTGTAAAATTTTTACAGATCACCTCTGTTTGCCTCCATATTATAGGACACTGCTCCTCTCTTCTCTTGGCTCAGTTTCTTCATTTGTCTGCACAATGAATTCACACCCCTCTAGCTTATTAAGCAAAACAAAGATGACTACACAGACACATGCCAGCATATTCTGCCCTTTCCCATATTCTAGCTGCAGGAAATTACAGGCAATAAAGTAGTTTAAAAGCCAACCTATTCTCTCCCATCTGTTTGAGGTCACCATTTCATTCTGTATTAAAATATATGTGGAGCCCCAGGGGAAAAAAAATAAAGTCTCTCCAAGCCCAGTCCTCCATTAAACTTCCCGAACTAATTCAGTATCAGTTGAAATGCATCCTAGAATCACAGACAGTAATCTCAGTCAGGTGTCTAACAGCATGCTACTAGCCACATGATATGTGAAATGGTAGCTTTCACCAACTGGGAACACTTAAAACTGACTTCTGTAGAACCTTATTTCAATTCTGGGACAGAAATGTTTTTCTAGTTCTTCTGGAAATGATCAAGACAATTCTCACTAAAAAAAGCATTAGACAGTCTGGCTGGTCAGAAGTCTGGATGAGTCACCTGGCCTGGACTCTCTCACTGAAATACTTGGTAACAGGACCTATAAAAAAAACAATCAAGATCTTTGTGATTCTTCTTGTCTTCATTCTGTTTGCATCAGAGTGGTAACACTATTTTGGGGACAAAGAATAAATCAAAGACTAACATCAGTGGTTCAGCAGATTGTTTCTGCTAAGGTCAGCCATTCCCTTGCCTTGCACACACCACAGCAGTAACTGAAAGTCTTCACAATACCAGTTTTACCATGCAGTCTTTGTGTCTCATGATTACGATACTGCAGAACAGAAAACCTAACAAAACATTTTTGTCACTACAGAACCAAGAAGGCCTCGTTAAGCTAAGTACTGCATAAATACATAGAGACAGTCTGAGCCTGTAGCAAGTTTAAACTAACTAAGGAAGTCAAATGAAGAATGGGAGTAGAAAGACACAGATCTAATAAAGGTCTGCTCCAGGCTGTGCTAGTGGCACAATTTCCCAAGTCCTAGCCCACTGCCTTACTGAAACACAGAGCACCTCTACAACACCACCTTAGTATTAATTTATTTGCCATCCTAACTTATTTATTGTAGGCTTGTGAAAAAGACAGCCTCAGTGGCTGCTCACCGTTGCTTCTTTGTGCAGCTCTAACTTAAGGCCACATACATTGACTTTGGTGGGTGCAACAATACAGTTGCCAATGCAGAAACAATTAGAGAGACTGTATGCATATATCCCACTCAATGTACAGGAAAGAGAGAGAACACACCTTTAAGACAGCATGAGATCAAAGTAATTGAATTAGAAAGTTTATCTGTCACAGCTTCTGATATCTTGCTCTTGAGAAAGATGGCATTGTCAGTTAATAATCTTCAAGTTTCAAGCTCAAGATGAGGAAAGGTTGTCCCTAAAGCAACTTGCTAGATTAAGATCTTTAGGGAATGGGAATCAAAAGAAAGCAGTCACCCAGGCATATTGTAGTTTAACACACCAAATGGACAAGGCTAGAGAAAAAAAAAATAAAAATAAAAAGGAGATTTATCTAATTCAGTAGGCCATGAAGGTACAACTCTCCCACCGAGAACACAGGAATGCTTTTTGACTTGAGTATGCGCATTTACATACATTTCTAGCATTTTGGTGTCTACTTTGCTACGGACTGGATTACTAGTCCACTAGAACTAGCCTGCCTAGGAGGGAAAGGCTTCAATTGACAGAAGAGGACGTTGTTACTTTCAGAACATTATTTACAGCCTGAGTACAGTCTGCAGTCAATAACTTGTGCCCAAATCTGTAGCTCCAATTTTGAATTCCTCTTTGCAACGCAGTGAAGAACTCTAAAGCTGACTCAACACTTCAACTCTAAAGCTGACTCAACACTTCAACTACAGAAGCAGTATTTCTTTATTGATCTGGAAGCTACTGGTATTTCAAGACCTTCACTGACCCACCAAGACGACCAGCTTTTGCCCATGCCAGAGACAATGGTCTCTCTTTTCCAGAGGTTAGAAACAGAGCCCCAGCACTAAGCTGCTTACAGCAACAGCAAACTCACAAAGTAACTCCCTTTAACTTGCCTGATAAAAAAAACCATGCTGCTTGTACTTGTTTTACACAAACACAGATCACCCAAGTAAAGAGAGGATACAGGTCTACTGAAACATGTACTTAAAAGTAAAGCATCCTTGCTCACCATATCTTTGAGCTAAGTGAGTTTAGGTGGGGAGGAGAGGATTTGTGGTGATAATAATCTAAAAATTCAGTGAATGGTTTCATCTGTACTCGCCCAGACCCTCACTTTAATGAAAATGCTAAGGGTTATGAATATATTGAAGCTGCACAGTACAACTAGCTTCAAAATTGTGTCTCAGAATGTTTTTGGTTTTGTGGTGGTTTTTGTTTTTTTTTTTTTTTTTTTTTGTTTTGTTTTGTTTTTTAAATGATTTCCAACCTATTTAGAAACATGAAAGCAATCTGCTCAGTATTTCATGGTCACAACTGCAGGGAATACAGGCAACAAAAATACAGCCATGACCATATTACAGCATTTCTTTTAACAGCATTTCTTATCCACATACTCCAGATGTGGCCGTAATACCCATGCAGACACTAGCCAAGGAATGACCACATTCTTTTTTTCCTTCATCAGCCTCAAGTTTTAATGTACATTTGCTCAAGAGTGCACTATATACTGTTGGAGCAATTTCTACCATTTCTGAAGGTTAGGAAACTAGCTGACATCAAAACTGATCATTTAAATTATTTTTAATAAACTGGTATCAAAGCAATTTTTAGTTTCTTAGAAAAGACACTAAACCAAAAAAAAGGAGACATGAGCAGAAGCACAGCAAAGCAACTTCAGGCTTCCCCTGTCAGCCTGCCTGAGGCATCTTTCAAAACTCTCTAGGTATCAGCATGTTCTCCAAGTGTTGCAGACATCAGGGCAGCTGCTCTTACATGGACACCTTAAGTACCAGCACCTACAGGATTGAGATATTCTCTACAGCACAGAAAAGTGATAGGCCAACACCCCGCAAATTTTCTAGCTTTCTTCTTCCATCAGGAGTGACAGAACCAGCAATGATAATAGCTCTTGCATAGGTTGCTGCAACTTCAGGGGTTTTCAGTTTGGGGGGGTAAACCCATGAATATCGTGTATAAGGAAAAACTAATCTCTTCAAAACAGCTTATTTTCATAATTA
>JANHGN010025395.1:0-12898 GCA_024605025.1 Megaceryle maxima | reverse complement strand
AACGCAGAGGGAGGAGAACATGATAAAGATTGTTGGGTGGTGGGTGGGTGGTGGTGTGGGTGGGGGGGTGGGGGGGGGGGGGGGGGGGGGGGGAGGTGTTGGTGTTTTGTTTGCACCTTTGTTTATTTTAAATAACAAAACAAGACATTGCTGGCAAACTGCCAGAAACTGGGCTAGTGCCATACCATCCCATCATCTGGGATTAATCACCATGTGGAAAAGGAGCACAAGGCTCCAGGGAATTAATGCTGTAAGAACTCACTGTTGACAAGGGTCAAGGAGTACTTATTATTTCAGTGAAGCCAAACATTGTTCAATCTTACAGTACTTTCACCTGAACTATATTCAAGCCAATTTAACTGGACAGATGATGAGCCTTAGTGGAGTTCGCAATAGAAGCGCTTCAAAGTAAAAGGAAGATTTAAGGAACAGCAAGATAAATTTCATCTGTGTTGCACTGGACTAGCCGGCGTCATCTTAAGGACCAACAATCCCAGCTATATTATCAATATAAGGCAGTAGACAACAGCTGGAGGTCAATCTGTTCCATTTACACTGGTTAGCTGTAGTACAGGGTAGACTTTGCCCTTTGACTGGGATGCACAACACCTGCACCAGTGGAGCAGCACCTCTTCTCCAACAGTCAGTTCTCTCTTGACCCCTTTAATCAACATCCTCACTGCAGTTACACAGCAACCTGTAATTCTCTGTACTAAACTATTCCCTACAAAACCATTTTGAATTCCACCTTAAAGACAGCCAAATGTCTAAATTCAGTCAGAGCAACAAGAGACACATGAAACTCTCACTATGAGCAACAAACACATTCTGCCATGCTAAGCCCTCTTCCAAGATATGGCATCAATTCCAAAAGTTTTATGACCAGCTGTTTTTCCAGTGAACGAATACTCTAAGAGTATTAATGCAATTAATGGCAGATTCTTGAGTGCTCATGAAATACCACAGCAAAATGAGTAATTTGTCTGGTTTCAAAAGAAGGGGCTCTTAAGCCAGTAACAGACCTGAAGGTGCAGCTGCTCAGAGTGGGAAATGCAGAGACATCGCCTGCTACCACCAGTAACAAATACTACATAACAAAAAACACCCCCCCCCAAAAAAAACCAAAAAAAACCCCAAAAACACAAACAAAAAACCACCACCCAAAACCAAAAAAACCCACAAATCAAAAAACCACAACCCACCAACACCACCAAACCCTCCCTTTTAAGAGTCTTGACACAATGCTTTTCCTAGTAGATAACAGCAATCCAGTTTTATGCAGGTGAAAGTTGTGAGAAGCCAAGTCTTCACAAAGTTGTTAATGAACAAATTCAGTTAGAGCCCTTGCTAAGAATGAGATGTTATTTGAATTAGGAAAAGGCTTTTTCATTGCATTTACTCTTCCCAAGCTATGACTGCTGAAGCACAGGTGGGAACTGATCCTTATGGCTCAAATGATAGCCAAATTCCACCAGTAATTTGGTTTCTTCAGTCATTCCCAACTTGGACCCTTAGCCTAAGGGATCAGGAAAACCTCAACACTGTGGAGAATACCTGGACTCAACACTTCTGGATTAGACCCGCCTTTGTTTTCTGAAGTAATACCATCTGTACTAATGAGAATTTTGCTTTAACAAAGAGATTAGCTATACTAATATACAAGAAATATGATATTAGATAAAGATATACCAGATGACTACTTGATCTAAAATGTCAACTAGTTTCTGAATACCAGAGTTAATTTTAGTAGCCTCTTATGTCACTTTCCTCAGATACAGTTTACAGTACCAAGGATGTGATGTGAATTCATGATTGCTTCCTGCCCAGTGCAGAGAGGGGTAAGTAATCTTTCATGCCTACCAATGTACTTCAATAAAGCATAAGCTGGCATTTTCCTCATTCTAGCAAGACTGGCCTACCAAATTCAGTAACTGAACTATAAACTCAGCTCAGGTCAATTAAGTGAAAGGGAAATGTCAAGGCCAACAAAGCATTTTTCAGACCTTTTGTTTCTCTTGAGGAAGCAGCAAATTTGTGTTGCTATTGTTTGTCATGAACTTCCCCTCCCATCCCACTTCCAGTCTGCAACGAAATTTGATTACACGTCTTCAGTCAGTAAGACACTATAAGCTAATGTATTAATACTACTTCATCAAACAGTGCCCACAACATTAACCTATTAAAAAAACCAAAAAAAAAAGGCATTCAGAAGAGGCCTAACAATATTTAATATATTCCAAAGCATCCATTTGGTTACACGTTGAAAATACTAGTAACAGCTACTTATATCCTAAAACACAAGAAACTCTCCAAATACCTAAAAGAGATATTAGTACAGATGCAACATTATACTTGGCATCAATCATACACAGAGCTCTCTTACAGCACAGATGTCCTTAACTCCTCCCAGACTATGAAGAGTTGATGGCTGCACATGATGACCACATGGAAGGGAATCTCAGATCAGCATTGAAACCTTCGATTTGCCCTGATGATGTGATTGTGTCAAGGACAAATAAGTTTCTTTTGTACTGTTATCATCATTAAAATAATAAAAAAAAATTATTTTAAGCATTGTTACATTTAAACATTTTTCAGGACTAAAGGTAAAGAACAATCAGCTCTCACAAGCACTTTGTTAACATACAGTATATGCAGTCTTTAGGCACCAGGATTAATAGTGCTTAATTTCTGGACTACAACAAGAACATCACTGTTATGCCTGCTACTGCAAGTCTCAACTACTGCTTCCCACCAAAACCTCTGCATCTTAACCTATTTTATCTGTTAGCTTTATTGGATTATGATTTCACAGCTCAACAGCTAGGTCAACAAGATACCAAGCAACGTATCACATGATTCTGAATGACCTTTTTGCTGACTCTGATCTCTCTTCAGGTACACTTAAAAGAGGTCAGTTTATCAGCTCCAAGACAGAGAAATCACATGAATAAAACACCTGAAGGACCACATTCTCAGACTGTAAGTCATCTGGGGGTGAAGAGAGGAGGAGAAAGACTAGTCCTTTGCCTGTCCTTGAACATGGTCCTTTTTGCTTGTAGGCTCCCTATAAATTTACACCATTCACTGGGTAACAGAAACCAAAAGGCTTTCAGCCTCTAGTTATGACCAAATGGAATTTCCCCTTAGAAGTCACAAGTCTCAGGAATGGCATCACATTGCATTAGTGTCTTCAGTTCTCAATAGTCAAGCTGTTTTCAGAAATACATGATAACTCTCCTACACCATCTCCAATCTAAGTAACATACTTCATTTTGCTATCAGGCCACTGGAGCTTGCACATGCAAGTCATCTACCCTGTCTGACTTTTTCAGAAGTCCCTCTCTTTTAGGCTTCCCTAAGCAAGTTCAGGCAGTAAAGTGGAATAGCAGCAGGCAAGCTCTCGAAGAGAACAAAAACAAAAGGCACTACTGTGGTTAAGCACTAAAACTCTCCTGTGTTGTGAGGACAAAGCCAATACACAGTCTCTTCTGTAAGTACAGAAAAGAAAAAAGCGGCCAGGATGAGCACACCAACATCAACTCCTATAGTTTAGTTGTTCTGTCCATTACATGATTGAGGCACACACGCAGCAGAGCATTTAAACAGTCCCCCAATGTTTCAGCCTGGTTTGTGCTGCACCACATTCAAATCTGGCCAAAGATGTGCAAAAGTAAACAGAGGAACAGTTACTCCTCTCACTAAGTAGCCTAAATATACACAACAGTGTGTATACAGAAATTCTATTTAAAGAAACTGAATTCACTCATAGGGCTTTACAACAGCATCAAACATGTATCTAAATCTGCAAAAGTTGCTCCGCTGTCACCACCCTGATTTTAGGGAGACACTATTCCAGCAAAGGAACACTGACAGTCAGTTCAAGGATGTCACCTAAGAAGTGCGCTATTTGTGAAAATTTGCAGTCATTCCTCCACTTAAGTCTCTTAGAGAAGTTCATAACAACCTAGTGTAACACCTGAGAACATGCACACAGCATAAGAAGTTGACCTTTGAGATAAGCACAAATTTATTTTTCCTAGTTAACAGTGCATCAATTTGAGGTTTACATTGTATCATGAAAGTCATTTCTTAACAATTTATTTGCTGGCAGGCCCTTTAGGACAGGGCTACTTGTTTTAAACAAGGCTTATACCCAAAAACATTACTTCTATTTCAGCAAACCCTTTCACATACACACCTCATAACCCTACCATAAGAGAACCATTTTAGTCCATGTATCTCCAAAGGCTATCACACTCTTCAAGCACAATTTCTTCTTTGAATAAAAGAGGGGGGCAGGGAAGCAGCCTCTGGTCATAAGGGATAGAGAAGGTAGTGGTGTTGTAATTTCATAACGAAAGTATGGCTGAAAGTACTTTTACACAAACACAGTTTCCTCTCTGTTTCCTGTAGCAAGCTTCCTTTTGAATTGCCAGGGTCTGCACCGGCTGAAGCATCATATCCATCACCACAGATCAATAAGCAGAGAGCAGAAATCTCACCTGATAGTAAGTCTTGATATTTCTGACTAAGATAGTCAAGTTCTGAACCCGAAGATAGGTGTCATTATTTACATGCTTGTTGACACGTTGGTTGGTCGGTCGAGGATCTCTATGAAACATAAAGAGGAAATAAAGTATTACTAGTTTACTCAGTGCTAACAATTAGCATCTCAATAGTGTACCATTAGGAAACCCCTTAAAAATTTACCCATTAAATGTACCAACATAATTATACAGGATACATATACATTAATTAGTGATAGAATAACGTCATTACCTTTGCACATATGTATAAGTTGGAAAGTCTCCTGCATGCCACAAAGAAACCTATTTCAGGTTAGCCCATACAGCAATTCACCCTCTTTATATTTTCCCAAAGAAAAAAGAATATTTCACTTGTGTATGCTAGATCAAAGCAGCTTCTAATAATAAGAGGGTTATCTTAGTCAAATAAAGGGAAGTCTAGGAAAGACTAACATGCCTTCCTTGGCTTTGGAGTTTTACGACAAGAGGAGGGTGTTAACACTCCATCAGTTATCACTGTGCAAACGCCAAAACCCAGATGCATTATACACCAAAGTGAAGGGAAAAAGGAGCAATGCAATTTTGTTATATCCATACCATCTAATTAGACCCACTGTGTCAATAAAAAACAAACCCCACACAAACCCCAAAACATACACACACACACACACACAAAAACACCAAAAATAAAAAACCAAACACCTAAACACCACACCAACCCACACAACACAACTACACAGCCCTACTGGGCTCTAATTCGACTGGGCTTTGATATATGAACAAAATATAAACATAGGTAGAGATATAAGCAATATAGGAAAAAAGTTAACAGAAAGATTTTAGGGAAAGAAGCCTGAAGTTTGTTTTTAAAGGAAGCAAATTAAAATTGCACCTGGAGAAATTTCTAATGTAAAAATTAAGGCACAAGGAAAAAAGGTGCAAATAATTTAATACAAATGCGCACCTTCAGATACTGTGTACAGCCTAACATGATGCAAAAAAAAGGAACCCGAAAAGCTTTATCTGCCAATAGCATAGATCAAAGCCTTGTGTTTCCCCTCTAATAAATGCTCTTATCAGCAAAGTCCTACACAATCCAAACACCTGCCTCCCAGACCTCTGCTTTTGGCTGTTAATTAAAGTAGTCACAGCTCTTCCAAGGCCAAATATTGAACTCAGGCATTGACAAGGAAATAAAAGAGGAACTGATCCAATATTTATTTTTTAAATATATCTGCCAAAGTTTACTTAAGTAAAAGAGCTTTTTTTCCCCTTTTTTTTATATTTTTTATAAATGCACAATCATCCCAAAGTACATCTTTAGTGAAAGCACTGTTATGCATACAAATATGACAAAAACCATATTCCAGCGATGAGAGAAAACTGCCTTAGCAGAAGACATCAGTCCACAGCATTTACGTTCCAGAGTTCAAGCAAACTGAAGTACAGATGACCAAAACTGCCACTGGTGTAAACCAGCAAGACCCTACACAGCCTTTACAGCAGCAAATGTAATGATTTGCACTGTAATAAACTATGAAAAAGAGAACAAAGAGAGTCAACTGTGACAAGCTTGTAAAAGAAAATCTGTAATAAGTACTCCATTTTACTGATGGTCAGATATATGCGTGGAGAAGCCGTACTCATACACAGTGTGACAGTATGGGTCTTCAGCAACCCAGAGAAGCATAAATGGCACCTAGACTTGGAGACTACCCTGCCTTCTGTACCATCTGAGCAGATGCTGGATCCTGAAGGAAACTGAATGCTTCACCTTTTTAGGCAAGGTCATGACAACAAACAAAGAAACTAAAAGGGAAGAAGTGGACAGTAAACAGAAGCTGGCCAAACAGAAGGATAAGCCTACAGTTCTTGTTTCCACCAAAAGCTCATGTAAGCAGCCCTCTGCCATTCCACCATTTGTCATGTCAGCAATCCATGACTACAGCAAGGAAGAGAAAGATTTGACTGTATAGCTGAGCAATACTTCATGACCCTTCCCAAAACTGCACAAGATGGGGCAAAAAAATCCACAAAACGCACCCACCAGACACAGCAAAAGAGATTTCTTCAACTGCAGTGGGCAGTGTAACTGCAGGACTTGGGTGAGGTTTTTCAGAAGCACCTAAGACACAGAAAAACTCCTCCTTCCAAGACAAGACCTGCTTGTCTTTTGGCCCAGCGAAGCCAGTTGCCTGTTACGAGAACACAAGCATTATAAAGAGTATCTGCAGATATTCCAAACCCGCTGGATGCATTGCTCTGCAACCTGCTCTAGAAGAGCCTGCTTTAGCAGTGGGGTTGGACTAGATCTCCAGAGGTCCCTTCCACCCTCAACCATTCTGTGATTCTGTGACTAGCAGGACCAGGACCTCACAAACAATTCTGGAGCTTTTATCCTATCACCTTCATTAAGGGTAACCGATTACCCCATGAGCCCTTAATGCCACAGACCTCAAAGTCCTTTTGACCTATAGCTAAGCTGCAGCACACAGTACCACCCTGGCAGTCAGGCCTCCTCCTCTTCAGACAAGGAAGTTAAAAGCTTTTCTGAAAACAGAAGGCATCTCAAAAAACTGACCATTTGGATTTCCAAATATGTCCTGTAACCAACCTCATCCAGAACCAGAACTGTAACCACTCATCCAGAACCTCAGCTCACTTCAGAGAGGACCCTTTGCACAAGATGTGAAAGGCCAGCACAGCCTACACTTCAAACTATCACAGGGCTTATTGTCTCCACAGGGAAAATTAAATTACTTCTCAACAAGCAATATCCCATTTCTTCATGTTACCAGATTTTTTCCTTAAGCCTCCATCAGGTAAGCTCACGTACTGACTACAGCTGTCCTAGTTCCACAGCTGAGAACTTGGGAGGAGCCACAGAAAGTTGCTTGGAGGCAGTGGGAAGCTCCCAAAAAAGACAGATTTATTATTTTCCCTTTACCAGGTAAACTCAGTTTTACCCAGTTGGCAAAACATCTTTTGACCTAATAAACACAGCAATGAACACTCATAAGAATCAAGGGTTCGAGGCCTGTGTTTATTCGGAAAGAATAGATTTCTTGCATTTTTCAGACAATTTCTGCACCAGACCTCCAGTGTAGAATAACCATGTTGCTTGATGCAACATGTTGTCAGTTGCTGCCTCCTCCGCATCACTCACAGAGCTCCCAAGACATCTCGGAGTGGGGGGGAACATGGAAAGATGGAGGATCCAGGAGAAGCAGCAAAGAGGCCTCCTGACGCAGGAACAGACCCAGCCCCACCTGCTGCCTCCTCACCAAAGAGGAGCAGAAAGCAGCCTAGAGACTAAGCAGACCTGAGGTTACCTGTGCTCAGGGAAGGAGTGAGCTGCCAGAAAACCCACAGCCACATACATTTATCGATCTCAAAAGAAGCTAAATAAAAAGGCTAAAAAAACCTAGAGAGATCAAGGCAATCAAAACACTGCATCCCTAACAGCCTGATCTACATCAGGGAAAAGCAGGGAGGGGAAGCAAAGGCCTCAAGGAAAAACACATCTGAGTAAGATTACACCATAAGAGGCAAATTCTGTGTTTAAACACAGTTCCACCCTAGAGAAAACAGAGCTGTTAGAACCACACTCTATGCATTACAGCACCTGTTTGGTTGGTGAAACTTGTTTATGAAGACTTTTACAAAAGAAAACTCCTTCCAAGTTTCATATTGAAAATTAGAAAGATTTTTTTTGCAACACTAACCAGGTATCACAAATTCCTGTCTGAAAGTACCTGAAAAAGTTTTTTAAAAAAAATAAATAGCTGAACACAACATCAGTAAGATGTTTTATCAGTCCTTTGACATTTGGTCTTTCCTTTACACACACAAATACAATAAAAACTATAATGTTGTGTGTTTTGGTTGTTTGTTTTAAAAAAGTCAAAAAAACCCCACAAACAAAACAACAACAAAAAACCATGTACTTCTCAAGTTAAAAAAGTTATTTAGATAACACTGAGGTAGTGTGACAGAGCTATGACTAAAGGAGGTACTTCATGAACCCATAAAACACACTCAAGCCAAATAAACAGAAGGAAAGTCTCAAATCTCACTACATACCCAAATATCTTAAAGATGACCGAGGCCATGTGATGAGCTCAGCAGGTGTGGGCCCAGCAGCACAAGAGCTTGACGATGTAACCACTTAAGCCACCAATTAATAAAAGTAACAAATAAAATAGTTTCATTTTTTAAATTAAAAATTACAATCCCACTCAAGCAATTTCCAACAAGTAATTTTGATGACTAAGAGGGAAGCCCACAAGCAGGGCCCAAGGGTTATAAGACACCAGAAGGAACCAGCTGCACCCAGCATGCAGATAACTCGCTAACTGAAAAGAGGCCCCTCTTGGGCCAGTCTAATTGTCATCCAACTTCTTCCTCCATCATCAAGTAGGATGACACCACTCAGGCTGGCAATGTTTCTCAATTGCCTGGAAAATGGTAGAAAAAGGCTCCTATAAGTGAGATTTTTACATTAAACAGGTGATATCTTTAACAAATGGCGTGAATACCAGAAGGCTACAAACCACAAGATGTGGGCACTCAACAACATGGCTGCTCCTGTCACATGGTGTAAATTAAAGGCAGTAGACTGACAGTGCCACAAACCATGACAGCTGTGATTGAAATGGGAAGAAAAACACCTTATTTTGTGCATTTTTATTACATGGTTTTAATACAAGTCATTTTATCAGCTGTATTCCTAATAAACATACCTGTTTGCTAAATGTTTTAACAGAAAAAGCAGTGCCTACTATCAATTAAAAGAAACAGAACAAGTGAATATGAAAACACCTGCGTACTTATGTGCCTACATCAGTAAACCCCCACACCATTTCCCAAATAAAATGGGCAAACAGGGCAAATATTTGCTTATGCTTGTAGGTATTATGCCACAGCTGCAACTGTAACACTGAAGGCAGTCTATGCACTGTCACCATGTGCTGGTTTCATACCAGGAAGTGACACACAACCATCTGAAAAAAAGTTCTTTAAAATGTGTCTACAGAGAAGCTCATTAATCCGATACACATAAATCCTCCAGAAACACAGAAGCTCAGGACACAACAGTTCCTACTTTGAAGATTAGTAAACATTTTTATATGCAGAGTATTCAGACACTAATGCAAGTCTGCAAACATCAACGTGTCCTTCACGCACAATCAGGTTGGGGTATATACTTGGACAGAACACAGGAAAATAAAACCACTCAGAGCAAAATGACTCAAAAAAAAAAATTGTTCTCTTCTAAAACGTAAGTAGGAGACTAAACACCGTTCTCTCTTGCTGTTAGATTTAACTCATTAAGCACCTAGGCACCACTATTGAGAATTAAGCAGTCCTTGCTTTGTTAGGGATCACTAGTAAGCAAAGGGATCACCAGTAAAGCCCAACAGCCAGTTACCTACTGACCACGTCATGGCCAGGATCTGCCTAAGCCCAAGCTGGGTTTCCT
This sequence comes from Megaceryle maxima, assembly GCA_024605025.1. NCBI lineage: Eukaryota > Metazoa > Chordata > Aves > Coraciiformes > Cerylidae > Megaceryle > Megaceryle maxima. The sequence continues at coordinate 2,887 of JANHGN010025395.1, read as the reverse complement.
TTCCTCCACTCTTAGACCATGGATACATTTGGTGTTCCTGAGCAAACCACATTTTGTTCAGAGCTAGCGTTCCTGAGGACAGTTCATTTATGCAGAGGATGGAGCAAAGGCACAGTCCTATTTTCACCTCCTGTCATGCAGCCAGCAGGGACCTGGCAGACAGGAAAAGCAACAGATGTCACAAAGCTCTCCAGTGACACAGCTGCCTTGCTGATATGAACTAACCGCCTAGAAAACATTGACACCACAACATCAAGTGGTCTGGGATCTTCTCCACCCACTCCAAGTTGTCAGGCAGCATCTGGGCAAAATCCAACCTATTACAACAGAAACTAGAGGCTGACTGAACTCGTACAGCCCACTCGCACCTCAAACGGCGCCAGCTTTACTTTCATTCAGTAATCTCCACCCAACAGGTACATCTGGATTTCTTTACAGATCCACCTGTTTTTCTGGACATGGATTAAATTTAAAATCTGCTTAGCTGCAAGACAAAAAAATGTTTTATTTTTAAAAATGAAATTCCCAAGAATTAGGCTTTTGAAATCTTCACTGAAAGAAACCTGTTGCTCTGCAGGAAAGTACTGCACCAAACCTGATGTTTAGATGCAAACTCATATGCCTGTTTTATTCATACTTGGGTAAGCAGGCAAGCAGGATATTTAACCTGAAACACTAAAAGCAAAGTAACACACGAGTGAGAGGACAGCTGTCCACATGAGGAGCCCAGCTCTTTCATTCTGCTACCCCCTGTTCTCTGCAACTGTGTGCACACGTGCATCTGTGCTTTCAGGCAATCAACACTATCACAACACGGCGTACTAAATTCTAGTGGATTTATCAAAGGCTCTCATTAATACAATTTGAGCAGGAAGAAATCTCAAGCCAGTCACTGAAAGTCATCTTCAGGGACAAGGACTTCAAAAACTGATAAGCAAGCATTTTAAAAACCACATTTCTTTTTCTATTCTGAAAGCTTTGTGGGGTAGAAACATGCCTTGCCAGGCTTTCCTGATTTACAGGCAAACAGTAATTGCACTGCAATTTCTAAAGGTTAAGTTAGGAAAAAATGATAGTCATAGCCAGCACCTCTCCCGAGCTCCTTGCTGAGTTTAGATAAAAAAAATGCAACCTTGATCCTTCCCAAAATGTCTTGAGCTCTCACTAGAAAGCTCTTGGTTTCAAACTCCTTAGGCACCATTAGAAGCACTGCCAAAGCTGCCTAAAAAAAAGGGAAAATAAGTCTTGATAGTGTATAATGGGGAAGTTTCCTACTCCACACTGCTGGTGCTTCCGCCACTTACGCTTTCTGTGACACTGCTGGCAGAGATGGTTTTTGGAAAAAACAAACTTATTTTCCTGACTGCTTAAGACAAGTAACCATGCCAGGGCATTTCTCACAAACATATGCTATCCAACAAAATGCCAGCTAGTATCACTGCGCTATCAGCCTATATACTTATTTACCCTATTTCAATAAAATCTTATCATTCAATCCTTGTCCCCAGAGCACTGTTGAGTTGCTCTATAGACTTTAACAGTCTTAGGTCTCCTTAGACATAGTTCAATGGCCAACTACAAGACAATTTTGAAAACACCACCTGATAAAGCACTTCTTAAACACATCACTCCGAAGAATGCCACAGTCATTCAAAAGCCACACAACTTTAGCCTATTTAATGACAAAATTCAAGAGTGATTAATTTTTCTTGGTTTGAAATAGTAAGATTCTTTCACACATTAGACAACAGTGATAGTTTAGTTAATTAAACTTGCAGTAGACTCAACTGCTGTTGTTCCTTGATTGGTTGGCCATCTCTGTGCCAAACACAACAGTCATGAATCAAAATCCAACTTCCCACATGTTGGAAAACTACAATTCTGGATCCGGATGCTCATACTCAAGGCTCTAATGTGCAGAAGCTTCTGTTTTTAAAGCATAATTACTCCCTGAGAAATGCTAGAAATTATGTCTTCTCTTTACATCAGGTTTCCATCCCAGTTAACATTTTATACCCTTGGCTTGTTATCCCCAAGTTGGCTGACTGATCTGGATTCTGTTCTGAATCATGAATTTCAGCAGCTTCACTATCTAAGCTCCAGTTCACAATTTCCACTGTTAGGAACATCAAACTGGAAGAAAATGTGATTACCATCCCAGATGGAACAGCCAGGTACCAGAAGATAACAAAGCTTGCCAACTTGAGTGGGTGGGGTATGAGCTATCAGATTATTTTTTTTATAAGTTACTTTTCAAGAATTTCACTAAAAGATTCTAACATAAATTCTTTAAGTGCTTAGACTTGGCCTAACATTGCAAATCACTGGTGGAGCTTCAGTTGATTTCACTTAAGAAGAGTGTAGTGCCAAGACTGATTTCCAAAGTCTCCTTCCCTCCAAGTCAAATACTTCTCCCTACAAACTCTTTTATCAGATACATTTCAGAATATTTAAAAACAAATACAGAGATGATAGAAAATAGACAGGACCTGAATGCAGCAGGCCAGCAACAGGAAATGATGTGGTTAAAAAATGAGCAAGTTCTACCAACAATTCCCTTCAATGTTAACAGTACTTTCAATATTTGTTCTTTTAACCTACTTATAAGTTTCCTCAAGACATATCCTTACAGCGTTTCCTGAAAAAGATATCACTGAAGCTGAAGGATTTTTTTCTAAGCTATGTATTTAATATCAAAGATTACAAAAGCATAGACACACTTCAGATGAAATCCTCCCAGTAAAGCTTCACATGATAAAGTACTTTCATTTCCTTATTTGTACTGCCATTACTGCCATAATCGTTCTCCAGAAGTATACATGAACAGCTAACAAAAAAAAAAAAAAAAAAAAAAAAAAAAAAAAAAAAAAAAAAAAAAAGGCACAAA
>JANHGN010025394.1:0-13498 GCA_024605025.1 Megaceryle maxima | reverse complement strand
GGGGGGGGGAAAGATGGCGGCGGGCTGGGGCCTCCAACGTCCCCCTGAGCAGCAGGGTCCTCGGGACTGGGCACAGCTCCTTCATGCTTCTGCGCTGAGGTTTTACTTTAGTTTTGCAGCTCAGCGAGTGACGGGGGTTTCTTTGCTCTGGGATGTCCACATCCACCGGCACCTGTAGGGCCTAGGAGAGGAAATGTCCCTATTTGAGCCCCAAGGCCTTTGCAGCCCGAGCAGGCTCTAGGCCCACGGGTTGATAATCTTGCCGATAATAATTTCTGCAGGAGTGGGTTAGTTGTAAAGCTCAACCCAAGCAGGGCGTGAGCTTCCCCAGGTGCTGCTGTTACCCCAGTCAGCTCTGCCAAACCCATCCCTTGCCCAGGAGAAGCAGGTTTGTGGATGCTGTGGGACCCTACAGCTGCTTGGTACCTTTACCCTTTCAGTCCCAGTATCAGACAGTTATCAGCAAAGTTTCCCAATTCCCAAATACTGGCAAGTTTTATTTGTTCAGTGATGCGCATGGAGCAGTGCAAGGGATGAATGGGTGGCAGCAGCCTGCGTTCGGTGGTGAGATCACATTAGCACTAAAATCATGCGTGTTAAATTGCTGTTAACATAAAAATGTCCTTTCGTCATTGACATAAAAGCCTTTGTAAAATAGGTATGATATTGTAATTGCATGCAGTTTTTACAACAAAGTATCTGTAAAGGATGACTTCTTTCTATGCCCTGACTCCCAAATAAACCTATTATTGAGCTGTATCTTATTTTTGTGAAATGGAGCTCTTATTAAATAAGGTGCAGTGTTTGCGGTGTTCCACGTAGAAAAGCTTCCCTCTTATAAACTTGGGCATAACACTGAGCTGAGAAATGACTGTCACAGTGTAACTCTTGTGTCCAGACTCGTGCTCCCCCTGCACAGAAGACAAGGGTCATCTTCTGGAGGGGTCTGTTCAGATGACAGGGTTCCCTTGTGAACCTGATGAAGGTTTTGGCCTCTGAGCCTTGCCTGTCTCCCTAATGCACGGGGGACCAAAAGCAACTGTTGTAGGAGCTTTCCCTCCCTGAACTGCCTCTCTGCCCTTTGGTCTTCTCAGCGTTGGTGTGGAAATGCAGCTAAAGTGGAGCCATGATGAGGGAATCTCCTGTCGCGTTATGATGCCTCCCTGCCCTGGGGTGTGGAAACCTAGAGAGGGTCTGGTGAGCTGAAAGTCTCCTTTAAGCAGCTCTGCTCCCCTGCCTGTGCACACCCCTTTGGAAGGTTTTTCAATAGGGCTTCCATAGGAAGAAGCAGGCAGAGCTGATCTACCATCACATCAGTAAACACGGGACAACCTGGCTGTGGTTTTTGGATATCACTTGCAACCTCAGAACAGGATCCAAGACACTGTGGAATAGCTTATATTAAACTTGAGTTACTTCTTCAGGTTTTAATTTGGGGTTGGGGCCTTTGCCTTCTTGAACAGGTCCCTCTGTCTCTGTCCTGATTAATCTTTTAAGTTCCTTAATTCGTGTTTGACTGCTGTGATATTTGTAAAGCTTTTTGCCTCTGGGACAAAATCCCGCCCCTGTAATGCAGGATACTTCTGTCTAAACATCCAGTTACTTAACGTCTGCCAAGTTGCTTATTTGTTTTCTTGTGAATGTTTTTGTCAGTCTGACATAATTTTTCCAAGTAAAAAGTTTTGTTCCCTTTGTTTTCAAACAGATACATTCCAAACATGGACAGTTCTACCAAAAGCCTTTAGCTTCAGAGGGGAAGGAAAAAAATGTAGCCATGTGAGCTTGCAAGGTGGCTTTAGCAATTCCTATCTGCATTCTGATCCATGACAAGTTAATTACACCAATTACACCAGCAACTGAACAGAAGCTCTATAGGAAACTGTTGTAGTTATATTGCAACTTGTGTTACCGTGACTACTTTATCTCTTGATAACTCTGTAATTAACTTGTCACCACTGTTTAATGCTTAACGTATGTAGAGAATCAGTTAATGGCATCACTAAAGGGAGAGTAGCCTGAAGGAGAAGCTCCTGCCCTTTGGGAAGGTTATCGGGGTTTCCTTGAATGGGTAATTTAAGGACTTGTGCAGAAAAAAAAAAGTATTAAGTTATGGGAAGTGGGGATAAGATGGAAAGGCTTGCACTGGAGAAATTCTATTTAAACTGACTTTGGTGACAGGGGAAACTGCTAGAAGAAGCAGTAATGCAACAAATCCAAAGGAGAACACGACAAAGACACGGATGAGTGTTTTTGTAGTGTACTTTTCCCATGCACTTAGGGTTTTGGAGGAGCAAGGACAACTGAAGTTAATGAATTAAAGCTCAGTATGCTGGCTGCTCTACCCTCTCAGCCTCCAGCCAGGGTGCAAGTCCTCCACCTCTGCTCTAAAGGGTGCTGCTCCAAATCCTCTCTTGTGACTGAAAGGTGGTTTCAGCAGTGATGGTGTAAAGAGCTTTGTGGGAACAGATTGTAGGCTGTGATTTATTTGGGATGTTTAACATCAGCCTCAAGACCAGTGAGCTGCTGACCTAAAGTAAACTTATTTTCCTGCAAAGAGCATGAGGCAAAAAAATTCCTTGCTGCTTGTGGTAGTTGTTAACATCTACATTTTTATATTTCACGTTAAATTCTGAGTGTATGAAGCTTCTGAGTACACTGTGAAAGTGCTTAGTGTAAAAGACTTCCTGTGTTAGGATGGTTTTGTGTTTGTGACACGGTTGAAATTGGCCAGGGCCTGGCCTGGTCAGTGTTGCTCATTCCCAGAAGTTGTCAGGTGAATCCAAATACACAATCCCACCAATCGTTTAGCTCGGAGGGGAAAAAAAAGCCAAGTGCTTGTTAAATCTATTTGTTTTTATTATGGACATCGATCTGCCAGTCGCAATAATGCATTTATGGACATTTTTCTGCAAGCGCAGTGCTGGTGGCAGTTTTTACTGACAAATTGAGTCATATGGACAGTAGTTCAAAATGTGCTTACTTTATTGACTGATTGTGCAATTCTCGACTTTACTGGCTGTTCATAAGGTCTCTGGGCTGGGGAAGAGAATTTAACTAAGGGGAAAATGTAGGATCAAGTTTTAATTTCAGGAACCTTGAAAACTTGGTAGTGATGCTCTTCAGCATGTGTGTTGGCTGGGTTTGCCAACTTTAAACTTCTTCATTAATGCCATAATTAGAAAGCAGAAGGGCTGGTTTGGTGTCCTTCCTGCAGGCTTCCAGTTCTTGAGTTTCTTACCTGATCTGCTGTGAAGGTTGTTCATTTACAGGTCTGCTGGGAAGGGCTTCAGTTGTGCTAATTTATCAGAAGCAAAACCTTCCTGATGCAAGAAAATCCTGGTGTTAAATTGTCTGCTGTAACGTTATCACCCAGCACAAGGTATGGCTGGGCCAGCATTACCATTAAACATATAGCTGGAGGAACAACCAAACTCACCTATAGGAAAATATTTTCCAGAAATACAAAAATGCAGTTTTAAAACTGATGATTTCCTTGTGTGGTTCAGGCAACTGTTTAAAGAAGTCAAAAGTATCTGAATGTCAATAAAGTTTGTGTTGCTTTGAAGTTTTATGGCAGTTGAGTAATTGTGAAAGTTTTTCTTTGGAAATATGTCACCATTTTGATGCTTTTTGCTATTTTTTTTTTCCCCCCTCAAGCTGTTTCCTCACTGTTTCATATCAGCAGAGCAAAAGCATCTTGTCCTAATCTCTTGTCAGGATTAGCTGCTGCCTGATTTATATGATATAATTAAAAGGTATAAATAATTTCAGGTATATTTTTTAAGTCATATGTGAAACTTGGACATGCAGCTGAAGTTCTCCCCAAGCAACAGAGGTTCTGAAGGTGATTAAAAATCCTCACATCTGAACAAGTCACCTTTAATCTCAAGGAGGAAGAGGGGAGTTCATCACTACAAAGGTTCTGACTTCCCCTCTGCTTTTCAAGTGAAATAGTGGCTAAATAGCACTACTGGCAGAGGGCTTGGGGGCTTCAGCAGCTTGGCAAAGGGTAATAAAAATAATCCCGTGCCCCTCAGAGCAGGAACTGATGGCATCTGGAGAAGCAGCAAGTGGTGGTTCAGCTTGTGTCGTATGTTTGCTACCACGTGAGAGTTGGGCCTTGGAATAGGCAGATGGGGATGCTGGGTTTGGGCTCAAAATTTTAATTTATGTTCAGAAATGCTATGTCTGACTTGAAGTTCGATTTATACTTTTGCGTAGAGTGGCCAGTCTCTTTTCAGTGGCCCTTAGTGATGGGGCAAGGGACACAAACAGGAACCCAGTAGGTTCTGTCTGAACTGGTGGAGAAACTTTGCTGAGAGGGTGGCAGATCCTAGCCCAGGCTGCCCAGAGAGGTTGTGGAGTCTCCTTCTCTGGAGCGATTCCTAACCTGCCTGGACAATGGGATCTGGGTGACCCTGCTGGAGCAGGGAGGGTTGGATGAGATGATATTCAGGGGTCCCTTTTGCCCCTCACCGTACTGGGATTCTGCATAGCATTAAAAAAATCACAACATACTTCACTTTTTTTTTCCTCCAGTACTCAGTAACTATGTGCTGTTGAAGATGGGATAGTGATGTGCTTTGATCTTACCTGATGGGTGAATTTTGAGCATCTACTTATTACTCTAATGCCACTTTTTAGTGCATTATGGTCAGCTTAATGTAATGGGTATTTTAAAGTAGCACATAGTAGCAGCACAGCCTGCTGGAGTCAAGTTTGGTTTCCAAATTGTGCCATCCATTTGCTCGAAGTGCAGGTTTAACTCCCTCCAAGTACCTGTGCATTAGCAGATAGGTGGTATTAGCCCTGTCTTCTCCATGTGGCTGCTGTGTAATCATCGTTCAATAATATTTAAATTATCTGACTGCTTTAGGTCAGTTAGCACAAGGCAAACAATAGCATTATCTTTGGTTGGTTGTATGCTGAAGCATGCAGCAGGTCTGTTAATTAAACTTTTTAATAAACACCTAAAGTATACTTAAGGCCCTGTTAAAAGATTAGTTTTTGTGTTTCACATATAAAAACCTAAAGATGGAATGTGCAGCATGGAAAAATGCAGTCGGAATGCACAAACTTGCTTTGGCAGTGGTGGGCTGGGTGTGTGGACAGTCCCATTTTCAGACTGTCAGCAGTGTCCTGGAGAAACAAGTCACACAACTTCATTTTTTCCTTCATCTTGTGCTGTTGGAGTTTGGGTTGATCCGATTTAATGGAGTGGGAAGGGAAAAATTCTTGCACAGTGTCCTGTTGATACCAGAAGTACCCCTGGTTATTTGCAGACTTCATGAAATACTAAGATTTTTGGTTGATTGACTGGGAGATGAGATTGGCTTTATTCAAACCAGCCACCATTCTGGTGGGTTTTTTCTTGTTTTTCCTCTGAAGATAAATGAATTAGTTGGCTTTGAATCCTACTTGGTGGGCATGGCTCAGCATCTCCTTTTAGCTTTGAGGCTTGGGCAGCTGGGTGAAAGGCTCATTTAGAAGGACAAGCTGAGGCCTAATGAGGCAAAGTCCTTAATTGGAGGGAAACTTTTAAAATAAATTCTTATTGTTTGGGTTTTTTTAAACAAAACAATAGTAATATTTTGTTTTCCTCAATTACATGGGCAGCGTGTTCATGAATGCCCCTTGGTTTATATTTTTGGCAAGGCTTGAGGCCTGGATTTGAATACTTTCCAGTTGTCTTTCTGTGCAGCTCTATTTGATTCCATAGTGAGAGTTTCTAAGAATATGATTAACCCTGTGGGTCATCTTATAATGTAATTATTAATGATTGATTCTGTTTATCCTTGAAATCAATATGAGCAGCAAAATTGTTTGGCATATATTTGGGGTTGATTTCTAACATTCAGTAAACATGATCTTGCGACAAGTCGAGTATTGGTTTATTACTCGGAACGTGTCTGATGAATCTGAAGTGTGTAATTAGTTTTATATAACGATGGTGATACGCAGTGGGTTTTTTTTTTACATGACTTATGTTAATATGGCCAATAGTGTTAACATCTCCTGCCACTAATAGTTAGGGTGGGGATGTATAGTAATTGATCTTCCTGGGAGTGCTGTAATATAAAAACAATTCAGGCTGTTTGAAGTATATTTTACAAGTGTGCATTGGGCCTTTGGGATGTTATACTGAAAAACCCAATTGTACAGTTACCATGGGAACCCAATTAGAATAGATTGCTGGAGTTTTTTTTCACTCTTTCATCTTGACCAAAAATCTAATGTACTTTAAATGTTTTCATATGGAATTTTATTCATATACTGACTTGATATAATAGCTGGGTTTAATTTTTAGTACTGAAACCAGGGAGTATTACATTCTACGGATCTTGAGGACTTGTCTTTCAAGGAGAATCTTCCTTAGTGTTTCAAAGTTGATAAACTGAGTAAAAGACTTTCTGTGAATCTAAGTTGTTACTGTGGTGCTGCCATCGCATGTACTGTTCAGGTTGTAGTCCTGTGAAAGCCAACAGGAAAGTATCTTAGAACTCAAGGACTTTTGTTCTAGACTATCAACAGTGGCTGAATTTTTTCATGACTTAAGCATCTGATTTTTTTACTTAGTCTCTGATTTTTCTTTCAAATTTTTGATATATTGACAGAGTCAAATTTTTGGAATGCTCACAGGGTGGAATCTGTGATACATTTGTCTTCCTGCAACAACAATCTGTGCAGGAGCTCCTGTTCAGCACCTGAAGAGACATTTGTGTCTTCCAGGTGTGTCAGGAGCATCCCTCTGCATGGCTGCTCTCCAGTATGGCTTCAGCCTCAGCACAGCTCTTGTGTGGGAACAGAAGTTCTGGGAACTTGGGCATAACTTGATTGAAAGACCAGGGGGAGCTGAGACAGGAGCTGTGATCACACAGCTCAGGTCTGAGGCAGGGACTCAATAGGAGATGGGCTTCACTGGTCCTAGTCAGAGAACTTTGAGCTAGTGAGGATGGGGACAAATTACTCTCTTCTGTTTTTTTTCCTCCACCTCCACTTGTTGATAATTGATCCTTTCAGCTTATCTAACTCTACAGTTGCAGGAGGAGATTCTCCCCTTTGGTGAAGGAGTTACTGGCAGTAAGGTTTTAAGATGTGTCCAGTGATTGTGGTGCTTGCCTTTTGTAAGAATCCTTTCTCTAGAAGCTGGAACCCATTTCCTGTTCTCCCCAAAGTCTAATCTCTTTGAAGCTGGGCTCAGTTTATCCACTAGGAGATGATGCAATCATCCCTGGCAAGTTCTACCTGCCTACACTCAAAGCCAACTTGTATTCTCTGGTTCAGAAAGTCAAAAATCCCATTTGTGAAGACCTCAGCAAACACAGATGGGTGTAAAGTTTTCCTGTGTTTTCAGAGAAGCTGGGGATCTTTACTCATGATTTTTAGAGACTGGGGTATTGAGGAAGTGCCATGGGGAATTGCCTACAACTGAAAAAATTTTTAGTGACTGAGTTGGATTTACTCTTGAGCTCTGCATTGTACTTAAAACTATGTGAGTGTCCTGATGGGGTGAGCATCTTTATGTGGGTGCTGCAGAGAGCTTTAGGTAAAGGTTGATATATCCTGTGGAACCTGGTTGGCAGTGAAACTGCTGTCATCACCACAAATTAGATGTTATTTAAAACAACTTGAGATACCATTTTCTTTTGACATTTGACACCAGTACCTGCAGTGCTGTGTCCATGTCCGTGTCCTCAACACAAAGGCAGGGACCTGTTGGAGCAGGGCCAGAGGAGTCCCAGCAGTGCTGGGAGGGCTGGAACCCCTCTGCTGGGAGGCCAGGCTGGGAGAGCTGGGGGAGTTCAGCCTGGGGAAGAGAAGGCTCTGTTCAGGGAGACCTTCTGGTGGTCTTTGAGGACTTCAAGGGGCCTGTCAGAAAGATGGGGACAGAGTTTTGAGCAGGGCCTGTTGGGACAGGACAAGGGCACATGGGTTAAACTAAGAGGGAGATTTAGAGTGTAGGGAAGGAAATGTTTTGCAGTGCCTGTCCCAGGCTTCTCGTAGAGGTGGTGGCTGCCTCATCCCTGGAACCATTGCAGGGGAGGTTGGCTGGGGCTCTGAGCACCCTGCTCTGGTTGCAGATGGCCCTGCAGGGGGTTGAACCGAACGAGTAAAAGTTCCCTTCCAACCCAAACTGTTCTATGGTTCTTTGATCAACTGAGAGAGAGACTGTGTTGCAAGTTAGTATGAACAAAAAATGTGTTACGAGAAGGGGTGTTTCCATGGATGTTTCCTAACCAGTTTTCTCTCGGATGCCTGCTGGGCTCTGAGCTCCCTCACTCAGCCTGAATGCTTGTTGTCTGGCTGACCTGATGGAGCAGCCACTAAGTAGCTTGGAAGTGACCTTGAGTTCTGACATTGCCTTGGACATCAAGGCATGATGTGTTTGAGAGGACATGGAAATCCTCAAATCTTCATATCGTTCCTTTGAAGAGATTTATCATTTCTTAGGCGGATGCAGTTATCCTCTCCTGTGGAGTAGCGAGTTCCCTAGCTTAAGTGGAAGAGTTCCCATTGAGGTTGGCTGTGAGTCAGGACTCTGAGGCTGAGCTTTGGCAGATGGTCATCCTGGTTTTAAAATATATGGTGTTCCTAGCAAACCTTTGCAAAGATACATTGGTGCTAGCTAAATAGCACTGGAAAGAAAATAGCAGGGGAGGGAATGAAGTAAATGTGAAGAAAACAACAGTCCTGTATTTCAGAGGGCAGAGCAAAGAGGAACCTGTTGTATTTTTGTTAAACAGTATCATTATTTATATATCATTAAGACTAGAATTGGAATAATTGAAGTTAACATTTCTTAGCCACTTAGTGCTTTGCAATCTACTTTTAAACCCAGAATATAACTAGACAGTCACTTGCTTTCATGCCTTAAACTGTGTTATTTCCTAAATCATGAAAGACTGTTTATTTTATTAAGTCACTCAGAAGTGCCTATACAAATATTTCTTAAATGAATATTTTTCAAGGCATTCTCATTCAAAATCACAGAGCTGTGTGGTGCTTCTGTTGGAAAAAGTCTTCAATGTGCCATCTTGCTGGGTTTTTTTTTTTTGACTTGTAAGAAGCAGTAGATGATTTAATGAACATTGAAATTCCTGGTTGCTTCTGGAGAAACAAAGAAACAAAAGAACAAAAAACCACCACAAACAGAAACCCAGCCAAAGTCCTACAACAAGCTCCCTTTTGAAATAAAATGAGCTGTAAATTTCTGTGTGTATATATAAAATAAAAATGATTCAGAGTTGGTTATAACAGATATGACACAACTGACATACAATTCTTCTGCAGAATTCAAATTAAACCTCAATCTGAGAATTATATTTTTTTTTTGCCTTACAGGTGGAGACTTTTCATCTACCATGGCATCAAGGCTTCTTCCAAAAGTAAGTTGCCAGTAGAAACCTCTCATGTTTAGGTTTAACACTGGAAGTCCAGCATTACAAAAGAGTTCACGTAACCTAGTTTGTTTTTTCCCTGGTGTCCAGCAGTCAGGATTAAGAATCCAGTTGACAAGATTGATGCTGCATTGTAAATCTCAGTAGCTCTGTCATGGCTGGTAACAGGCATCAGTGGACCTTTCCCCATCACGTAGCTATCTGCTACAGAGCATAAACTAAGAGGATGATGTTACATTTGGTTAGCTGCTTCCCTTTCTTAAATACCTAACTGAAAAAACACACAGGCATAATTTTGAGGCTTGATGCCTCAATGAGGCAAGGCTTTGTCAGTAACTCTATAGTAAATTAAGAAAACCCATCTCTTGATAAAGACACTCAGAACAATTTACCTTCCTGAAAGGCATCAACACATTTTAAGTCTATGACCATAATCTTCAGATAATTAAAATGAACTTTGAGGTTACAAATACCTTTTTTGTTCCTGTGGAATATCTATTTTTGTAATGTTAAGAACACTCCTCTAGGAAAATTTTACTGGTACAGTCAAGCTTGCATCTCTGTTCCTGTTGGCAACTTCTATCACTGTTAAAAATGTCTTAATTGTGGATTTAATCTGCTTCACATAATGTAGCTAAGAAATATTTCAGCATGTTCTGTATCTTCTACCCCTCTTAAAAGACTTTTCCCCCCCCCCCCACCCCAGCAGAAAATTGGCTTTATTTTTTCAAATGGAACACTTGGGGAAGAAACTCAGGAAAATAAATTCTTGCTTTGCTTTCTTTTAAATATAACTAAGCAGGTGACTATGTATATTCCAGGCACAAACATCTTTTAGCAGGTACCTGGAATAATGGCACAGAAACATTTGATTATCTCCTGCACAGCCGGGCACGGTTGGAAGAGTTACTGGTTCCTTCTCATTCAAAGCTAGGTGTGATATAGCTGGCAAATGACATGAAACTAATAATTTATTATCTAACCTTTTCATTTCTCCTGCTCTCACTTCTAGTTGAAAGGCTCAGCATTAGCTGTTAGGGGAATATTTCCCCTTTTGATATGTGGGAAGGCACAGGGTTTAAGGTAAAATACATGAGCTCTTGCAGCCCCATAAGCCATGGGGTGTGAGGGGCTGTGCAGACACAGCCTGGGTTCCTCTGCCTGCTCCTCATCCTCCCTGTTCTGCATGCATCTTAAATTTCTGGATGCATCTTTGTATCCAGTTCAAGTGGGACAGAGATCTACTTGAGTCCAATGGAGGCTGTGAGGATGATGAAGGGGCTGGAACAGCTGCCTTACAAGGAGAGGCTGAGAGACCTGGGGCTGTTTAGTCTGGAGAGGAGAAGCCTGAGAGGGGATCTCATTAGTGTCCATAAACACACGAGGGCTGGGTGTCAAGAAGACAGGGACAGCATCTTCTCACTTGTGCCCTGTGACAGGACGAGGGGCAATGGATTCAAGCTGGAGCACAGGAAGTTCCACCTCAACATGAGGAAGAACTTCTGTACTGTAAGGGTCACAGAGCCTGGAACAGGCTGCCCAGAGACTCCACAGAGTCTCCTTCTCTGGAGACTTTCAAGCCCTGTCTGGATGCATTTCTGAGTGATCTGCTCTAGTTCTGTCCTGCTTTGGCAGGAGGGTTGGACTCGATCTGCCGAGGTCCCTTCCAACCTCTAACATTCTATGATTAAATATATACGTAACGTTGCTCATGTCCTTTTAGTGATTGATTTGTTTCCAGCTTTCCTTTGAGCCCAACCACACATTGGGGTGACAACACAATATATGCCTGGCATATGGTCTTTGCAGGAATCGATTATCACCGATGTGATGTGCCGAGTGGTTTTTAAGCAGGGTTGCTGAACCAGGGTTTCTGAAAGCAGCCAGACATGGGCATTTTCCACAAGCACCCTGTTTGCCTTCCCCTGAGGTTGCTGTGACCAGAGATGAATGTTGGGTGTGTGTGGAAGAGGCTGAGATGTGGCTGTGGTTCTGTGCCTGAGCAGCCATCAGGAATGGCTCTGTCTTCAGGAGTTTTGGGGGTTTGTGGTGTTCTTATGACAATGTGGCATTTTTTCCTATTCCATGAGAAATGTAATTCTAAATGTAATTCTGTTCCTCTGGGGTTTTCTTGGAGTTATTAAATTTAAACTTAGTAAATAGATTCTTGCACTAACTGGGATGCTTTGCTCTCTGGTAACACGGTGAAACACTTGTCTGTGCCGTCCTGGATCAGCGACAGGTAACGATAGGAAAATTCAGCTCTGTTTGCCAAGACTCTTCCTGTTGTGGTTTTGTACAAGTCTTCTTGACACCTGTCTTCTGTGTTTATTTTCCTGTAGATATATTCATATTTTTAGTGAATTCATAATATGTGGTTTGCTGCCTCATTTGTTTAAAGCTCTTCTGCTCACTTTAAAAAATTTCAATGGAATTCTTTCCTTGAACACAATTCAGATTCTTGACTCTCCTTCAGCTTAAGGAGCACTATTAATGGGTTTGTTCATATTGCTTAGATTTATTTTGTTATTATTCTCTAGCTCCTGCTCTTCAGGTATAGCTATTTTTGTATTATAAAGAATGATGGATTATATGGGAAAGTTTCTTTTGAAGCACTCCTGATATTGTGCAATGCACTTGGGGGTCAGCTACACTTGACTGATGCATGATTTATCCAATGTCCCTGCCACTTTCTGAGATAAAGCTGCTATTTTATCAAAAATGCCAGCAAGTGTGATTTAGAATTTATACACCTCCTTTTTTTTTTTTTTCAAATAATTGTTCTGATTACTTTCTGGCACGGCAATAAAATGATAAAGGTAATTGCACACAAATGCGAGATAGCACCAAAATACAATAAAATTAACCTGAATTAGCTTGACTTGTCGATGAGAAGTATTTATGAAATGTATTTTTGCAATAAGGGAGACTGATATTATAGCTGGAAGGTGAGTTATTGCCTTAATGTAATCCTGTTTGAAATTTAAAAAAGAGACTGTTACAGTGGAGGGTGATTGTGCCTTTGAAATTAAGTTGAAGTGATTCTTATAATTGGCAGCAATAATGCATTGGGAAGGTAATATCTTTTATTGTGTTATGCCTAGTTGCATTATCTTTTATTTAGCTGGTCCCGACTTCAGCTCTGCAGAGAACACATGAAGGAGCAGATCAAGAATTTTGTGGATTTAGGTGATAAAAAAATTTGAAATGTTACCTAATATTAAAGTCATTCTTCTGCTAGATTTTTGTTGTTGTTGTTTTTAGCCCATTTTCAGTTCCCCTGAACCTGATATGAGTCTCACTTGATTAAAATTTCATCTCTTTTTCCTTGTATTAGAGTAATTGCTGTACATTTACATACGCAGATGGAGCCTGTAACGTGTGCATATACATCAGGTGGTGATTTGGGCAGTTAAAGCCTGTATTTTTCAGCATAAGTATAGATTTCTCCTATTAAAAAGTGGATAAACACTTAAAGCAAGATTTTCAGTGGTAATTAAGGAGTATATGTTAATCTTTCATATCTTTTTTTGTTGTTCCAAAGCAATGAATGCATCTGGAAAATCCAGACAACTGCACAATGCCTTTGCTTTTGCATTAGACTTCTTAAAGCTCAAACCAGTACCAACTAGATACTGATTTTGGGGACCCTCTAAGTCTTAGACAACATGCTTCATCTTTTTTCTTCAGTATATTTGTTTCTTAAATGGTACCTCTTAACAGCAAGGGATGTTAAGAATTTGACTTCCCTGTGCTGTTGGTGACATAATTTGACTGTTACAGAAATACCTGACCTGTCTGTTTTTTCCCCCTGTTCTTGCACTCTGTTTCTCATCCAGTTCTGCTCCAATTCACTGTATTATCTCAAGGCAGCCCACAGTTTCACATGAGGTCTAAGGTACCTTGGTGTCCCAAAGCTTACATCAGGCTGCTTCACTTTTTTTCTGGGCACCAAGATGTATCCTAGGGATGGCATGATCTGATCTTGCAACCTTGATGCCAACCCACCACAGTCAGACTGGTAAGGGCCCTCTGGAGATGCTCTGGTGCCACCCCCCTGCTCCACCCAGCAGGGTCACCCAGAGCAGGGGGCCCAGCAG
>JANHGN010025393.1:0-68337 GCA_024605025.1 Megaceryle maxima | reverse complement strand
CGGCGGCGCGGGCGGGCGGGAGCGAGCGGCGGCTGCGGGCGCCTCGGGGCAGGCCCGGCGGCGGCGCGCCCCTCACCGCTGTCTCGCCCCTCACCGCTGTCTCCCCCCCGCAGAGCTCCAGGCCCGGCGGAGAAGCCCAACCGCAAGCGGAAGCCCAGGTAAGGCGGGAGCGGGCGGCGCGGCAGGTGCGGGCGGGGGCGGCCGGGGCTGTGCGGAGCATCCCCCGTCGGCGGGCAGCTCCCGGCGCCTTTTGCGACGAGCGGCGGCGGTTTCGCCGGAGGGTCTGTGCCCCGCGCCGGGGTTGGGGTGCAGCGATGGCGGTGGTGGAGGCTGCCGAGGCCCTGTGCCGGGGTGCACGGAGCCGCGCTCAGCGCTGCCTCGGGAGCAGAGAGATCCGATGTGACACGTCTGCTGCTTAGGCCGTGCTTCGCGACCTAGCTGCGATAATTAGGGAAGCAGCCCTCTCTTCATTAACTTCCCCGTTCTAAATGTTGCCGTCCCTCCCCACCCCGCCTCTCCCTGCTGGCGCGGCGGTGGGTGCTCAGCGTGCCTCTGACAGGTAGCTCATCTCCGCATCAGCAAACGAGTCCTCGGATGAAATACTGCTGGTTTTACAAGAGCTGTCCATGCAGCGCTCGGTATCCAAATTGCAAGTTCGATGGAATCATGACGGTTTATTGTTTTATTTTAAACTTTTGTCTCAGCATCTTCCTCTTCCCCAAATTCTTGTTTTGTACTGAGAAGAGCTCTGGACAATAAGGTGATGTGAAATGCTCTCAGGGATGGAAGCTGGGTGATTGTTATGTTGTGTCATCATCACCCCCCCCAAAAAAATATATTTCTTGCCTGTTTCTGGCTATAAAAATGTTGATACCCAAAGGCTGCCCCAGGTAAAATGGTCAGGATCAAGACTGCAGGTTTTCAGAGTCTGGTCTAATTTCCCAGCACAGAATAGGACCTGTTTTTGTCAAAGTCTGAGCTGTGCTTCTGTAATTCAATAGCCAGGCTTCAAGCTTCTATGCTTAAGCCATTCTATCTCTCCAATGTGCAAAATGGATCCCCTAATATAAAAAATGGCTAGGTTTTGCAAGAGCTGTCCAAATGCAATCCATAATTCTCAGCATCTTGTGTAAGCTAATGCAAAGCAGCACCGTTGGGCAAACTGCGGACTAAACCGCCAGTCCCAGTGAGTCTCCCAGCACGCGTGTGCTCTCCTGCCAGCAGCAGAACCGCAGTGTTGGTAGCAGACCTTGGAAGTCGTAGAAGATTGTCCCGGTGTAGATCTTGCTGTGGAAGTTTGCAGATGCGGTCACTGCCCGGTGCCTCTTCTCACCTCGGGTGAACCCTGTGGCGGAACAGTTGTAGCTTCCCTTGGCCGGGCTGCCTGGGGAGCGGTTAAGAAGCGTGACACCTCACTGGAGGGCGTGTTCGTAGAGAAAAAGGTGCTTCATTTTCAAATCAAATAAGTCACCATCTCCTAAGATGTTTTGATAAACTGGATCACAGTTTATGTTAAACAAAAGAAACAATGAGTCACTGAAGTAGAGGCAAAGAGCAGAATACTCCAGTTGCTCTGGGCTGCCAAAATAGCACAGACAAATGTGAGAGCCAGGCTCTTTGCTACAGAAAATAAAAAAAAAAAACATTCATAGGAACTATATGGAGAGAGGCAGTATTTTGCTGTGCTACAAAGGAGACTGTGGTCATTGGTTTTTTTCTGGAAATAGAGGAACAGTGCAGCATCACAATTCACTTGGCAATCTGTGTCCCTTGCAAACACTGGGAGATGTTAGCTGGCTAGTTGGGCTAAGCTCTACACGTAAGAATAACACAGGCAGCAGCACCGTGTCCTGCGCTCACCGTGCTCGGCTGAGAGACTCGATCTACAAGTGATCGAATGCTGGGAGTGTTTAGCAGCAGGAGCACACAGCTTGTCTGTATTGTTCTTAATTTCTGTACTCTATTTGGTGGAGGGAAGTAAAGAAAATGGAGAATAACAACTCAAAACATTGAGGAGCTTATAACCCGAGTCAGCTCCGTGTCACCATTCGATTGCGGTGTCCGTAGCGTTGCACTGGAGGCACAGATTTGGGAAGGTGGGAGGCCGGGGGCTGCAGCTCTCCTCCTCTGCTGCCAGCGCCGCTCCCGTCACATGATGTGCCTGCACAGTCCTCTGCTCGTGCTGCAGCTGCACTCGCCCTGGCGTGTGCCAGGCGGATTTCGCCTCTTTCTGCATCGCTTCTATTCTGGTTTAGCTCTGTTGGCTTTAAATGGAATTGTTGATAAACTGCCGTGGTGTAAATGGATAATGGGAGTTCATTTGATCATCTGGAAGTGTTACTTTTTTGGCTTATCTTTTATTCTGTGTGGTGTGCTTTGGGTGAGGAAGGAAGAGTTCTGGTGTGAAAGTCTATTCTGAGGTGGTGTTACTGCCCAAATACCTAAAATTTAACTGTATTCTAAACAAAATACCCCAGTGCCACCCCACCTATCCCCCAGAGCACGATAGAGCTATCGGAGTCTAATCACAGAAGTCTGGGTGGCGATGTCTTTTTCACAGAACTTTTCATAGGATTTTGTGTAGAAACGTTCAGTTGGAGCAATCGTTGTGGAAGGAAAACCAGGACCCGTGTATGCAAGTTGTATAATAATTTTCTGTGGTGTTCTTGCATAAGAATGTTCTGCAGGCTTGGCTGCTGTAGCCCAGTTGCTCTCTGAGCACAGGAGCTCTGGTCTGGATCTGCAGCTTTCACACAGGCGAGGAGCAGAGGTATGGAGTGGGGGGTGTGTGTTGCAGCAGAAGGAAATGCTTTAAAGGAGTGGACCAGATCGTGTGTGGGAGCTGCATGGAGGGTCAGATAGAGGTCTGCTTCTATAAAGTATGTAAGTTAGTTGCCAACGCAAATATTACCTAGCAGTTTACATGTGCCGAGAGAACGCAGCGCAGCCCTGCAACAGGAATAGAATAGAATAACCATCAGTCTGGGTCCCTGAGGATGTCAGTCAAGAGAGGAAGTGTGCGATGCCAAAAAGCCTGGATGGAACGGCAGGTTTAGGGGACTTGTCATTTGAAGTACTTTTAATTATTGCTATTATTATAATGGAACACGGACTAGAAGCTGAAATTTTAAAATATAATTAAAGCAGAAGTCAGCAGAGGGATTTCTCTGCTGCGTGGTGGAGGAACGGCCCGGGAGCAGCTCCTGCTCAGGAGGGTGAATTCCCAGAGGGATGATGCTCTCTGTGTGATTCCCAAGCTTGCTGGCAGCCTACTGCCAAACACTGGTTTGGAGGGAAGAAGTGAACTGAACAGATGAAAAAGCTTTCCCTAGCTTGTCCTGCATCCTCTTTTGTCAGAGCAGGGTTCCAGTTGGAAAGCAGCCATTGCCACCTTGGCTGGGGATGCTGACGAGATGTGGAGTGTGACAATAAGTGGCCTGCAGAACGAGCGCTGGCCTGAGCTGCCGTTTGGCCAGTTGGTAAATAATCGGACTTGCTGGGAAGAAGTCTCTCCATCACATTAGCACTGAGCTACGTTGTGCAGCAGCCCTTCAGTTTTGAGTTAATGAGTGTACCTCAGAGAGTTAAAGCATCAATTGTTTTCTGAGTAAAGAAAGAAAGAAAGAAAAAAAAAAAATCTATCTTATAACTCGGATGCTTTTCAGGAACTTGGCCGCTCTAGATACGAGAGGCATGTGCTTTTCCGCCCTGCTTTAGGTGATGGCTTAGTTCAAGGGGGCCCAGATTTGGCTCAGTCAACAGTTGTGTTGGCGTCTTGCCATCAAATGTGCATAAAATGGAGCTGACTGCAATTCCCTCCTCACTCTAACATGGAGGGGCGGCCCGGGGAGACCTGAGGCCCCGGTATGCCTCGCTGTAGGTTGACGTGGCTGTGAGAGGTATAATGGGATGTGTGATCCCTGCGGCACACAGGGATCCCTGTTGTTTTATGCCTTGATTGTTGCTTTCGCGTCCCTGGGTTGTATTTTGGTGTCTTGTCATAACTAATGCATTTCAACCTTTGTTGTGCCTGCGCTTCCAAAATCTTTCTCCCTTCTCGCAGTGGCTTATGTGCTTTTCCAGATGTACGAGGTTCATGTGTCATTTGCAGACTCTTCCGATGATTTTCTGGCTTATGTGCCTTGCCACAAAATCAAGATAAAACACAACTGGCATTTTAGCTGCTCCAAGAACATTGTGTGTAAATAAACCACTAAATAGTTTAGCTTGTGAAATGTAAATACATGCAGCTCAGCCCTCCGCAGCTGATGGTGTTTTTCTATCTCCCTTCTTCCCCTCCCACCCCTGCCAAGAGTAGGCTGGCCTCATGTTCTTGTTTCCAGTGCTCTTTCATACAATGCAAATGACTACTAAGCACCTCGTAGGTGGGAAGCAGGCACTACGGAGTCACGATTTGAATTTGGATGACAGGAAACACTTGCATCCTCTTCACATGGCTTCAGAACCATCTTCTTGGGATTCCTGGACTCTGGTGACCCAGAAACTCTGCCTCAATCTGACTTTGAGCTTGAGCTCATTTTTAGTAGCAAACTAGTTAAGTCGGTGGAAGAGCGGAGGCCCAACTGTGATGACAATTTTAGCCTTTGCCCTTTGTTCATCCTATACACAGAAGGTCATGAACTGCAGTGAAAGAGGGATCATAGAGGGCGCAGAACGGACAAAGGTGGAACAAATTGCCAGTGGCAGAAACATAAAGAAGAGGAGCAAAAGTTTTGTATTATGAAGGTAATTGAAAAAGGCCACGTGCATCCCATGGTGATATCATGTCTCTTGCATTTAAAGTGAGTCTGCCTGTAGTGAATTTAGAAGAGTCTGCTGGTGAGGTGTGGCTTGGATGATCTCAACATCGAAGGCAGCGAGGGACGATGCTCTGTTTCCATGGTAGGATGTTAATGAGCAGCTCCGCGTTGCTCTGGGAGGAAAGGTGCCAACACTGCCGTTCTGGATATGGCCAGGTGTGCTTTAAGCCGTGAAAGGATTTTTAAAGATGAGTAAAACACATGAAGAGCCCAATTCTATAGACTAAGCACTTACTTGAAGCTAAAATAATAGGATTAACACTGCATGCTGGATATTCAAATTCTTTTGACTCGGAATGAGGTCGAATTTGTGGTGTTGGCCATTTCCCTACTGGAAGCTGAGACTGTTCCCAGGGAGGTGTCACAGGTAGTGCAGAGGTGGCAGCTCACATTAACTCTGAGGCCTTAATATGAGATGGTGTTGGCAAATCTTCTGGCCTGATACGCTGAGGAATGAACTGCACGTTCCTGTGAAAGTATTGAACTTCAACGAAGTGAACCCGGGGTATGGCCGCGCGTGCCTGCCCTCTGTGCCCTCCGCTGCCTGCAGCAGCCGCCCTCCGCACAGTTGTGCGTGCAGCTTTTTATCTTTTCTTACATACCCCCGTCCCTCTCCTTTCCCCGTTGTAGGAAACAAGTTTATGCAGTTGCACGGTCAGGCTGCTTCTATTTTCTTCTTCTCCAAGCAGCTTTTAAATCAGTTGTCCAGTGTGACCAGTGTCTCTGCAGGGAGAAAGGGTCTGAACATTATGCAGTGAGTAGCCTTCACAAAACTCAAACGAAGTTGGAGGAGAGTGACAGGTCTTGTTGTTCTGCTTTGGGCACATTAGCGCATCTACTAAAATGAAGATGTTGTATTTTGTAGGAGGCTTCTGGACAGCCACTTGGCATGTGTGGAGCCCCAGGACAGCTGAACTGGTTCCCTTTGGGTGTGAGAGTTGGGGTGACTGAGGTGGGTGGGGAAGGATCTCCAGGGCCACATACAGGGCAGTGTGGGACCCGGGTTCCTCTCACTGTGAGGGAGAGGGTGACTGTTCATGGACAAGCGTGTGGGCTGGTGCCACCAGCTCCTTTGGGTGTGTATGGTTTTATTTTTATTTTTTAAAAGTCTTCCCTCTTGCTTTACCTTTAGAGATAGTGCTACTGCAAGGTAGCTGTACAAATGGTATGTTTTAGTAGGAAATACTTTCTCAGAGAATTCCCAGTTGGAGCAGAACTAGTTGCATTTACAGGTGGTTTTCAATCAGCCACATTGTAATTTGTTTACAAAATAGAAGTTTTTCACCTTCCTAGTTTATTTCTCCTGATGTACCTGTTTGAAGGAAGCAAGCATCCAGTCAGAGAGAACAGGATTTGACCAGCCTTATCAGCTAAATAGGATAGCTACTGTTTCTCTGTCTTAAGTTATAGTTTTAAGTTGCTTTTTATTGTGGCGTTCAAACAAAAAATGCCTCCAAAGCCTGGGCTCTGCCCAACTCCTTTCCATTGTGCCTTCTGCTTGCATGTTTATACTGCAATGAGCACGGCCTGTACAGAAACACTCCAGTTGTTCTTTAGGCTCTTTGGGTGTTGCCATCCTCCCAGAGCACAAACCCTGCCAGGAGGCCAGGTGTGGGCTCAGCCTGCTGGCAGATGCCTCCTGAGCATCCAAGCAAGCTGCTGTGAGAGGAGCTGGCTACGTCTAGAAGAGCTGCAGCCACTGCAGTGCAGACGTGCCCTGAGGTGAACAGTGCTTGGGGATGAGAAATGTCTGTATTTGGTTCCAACTTCTACTTGATATAATAAATCCTTTTTATTTCCTCCCCGTGTATTTTATAAAGGAATGAGCTGATGTATAACTGCTCCGTGCCGTTCCCTCTGAAGTACCGACTCCAGCAGTCAGTGAAGCTCTCGGTGTGTGTGCCCCTGTGTACTGGGGGATGGTTCTTTATTTATTTCAGTGTTTCTGGAGTAGAACTGAGTCGTGTCTCGGGAACTTCGGGGCAGGGGCTCTCAATGGAGAATTTGGTATTCTGGTGAGAGGAATGAATTTGGGTTCTAATTGATTTTGTGTTGTCTGAGGCTCTGTCAGGACTAGCATTCTGAGCACATTACATGGAAACGCACAGATGGTTTTCCCAGAATGTGCAGTGTAGCTTTCAAAGGAAACACAAGAGGTGAGTGTGCCAGGCTGTGGA
This sequence comes from Megaceryle maxima, assembly GCA_024605025.1. NCBI lineage: Eukaryota > Metazoa > Chordata > Aves > Coraciiformes > Cerylidae > Megaceryle > Megaceryle maxima. Next base: position 61,340 of record JANHGN010025393.1, on the reverse strand, counting down.
AGAAAAGGAGTCACAAATAGAGAGCAAAGGTAGACACCTTGCATAATGAAGGTAGGATTGGATGTCTCCCGGTAGAGATTTGAGACATGACGGTGCCAGGCTTTGGGTATGAATGATCAAGAGCTTAGTTTCATCTGTTACTAATTTGTGGATAATAAGCAGATACCAACTGGGCATCTGGCTTTATAGCGTGTCCCCTTTGGGCAGCGATGCTGAGGGAGATGTGTCAGGATGAAAAGTAAAAAGAGAGCTGGTCTCTGACTTGCAGTTTGAGACCTTTAAAATCCTGATGGAGTGGAACATATTTCCCACCACTGGTTTCTGTGGAGGGCAGTTCTGATAATGTCTTGGTTTGGGGAAATTCCTGTCTCAACAAGATAGATGCACAAAGTGTGTTTGCTGTTTGGTTACCACTTGCATCTCTAAGCAAGGAGTGGGAAGCATTTGAGAAGCAGAGTTTATATTTCTGTGCTGTGATTTCCTGATTCAAATGGTGAAACTGTCCACGAAGCTGTGAATCAGGATGCAGCCAGCACCTATCCCTATCATTACTTCACTTGTCTACTTCTAGCTCAACTCCAGAATTTTAATATTAATCAGAGCCTTGGCTGCAAACCCCAAGCCAACTGCAATTGATGTAAGCCACGAACTCCAGATCGGCAAGAGTTTAGAACTTGTAGTTGATAGGGCAGTTTACTGTTCTGTGTGACATCAGTCACAGAAAGTTCTGATTCTCAGACTAAAGGTTAATCAATAGTCAGACCACCCTAGCTCACGGCATGGTTTGCAGTTTGCTGTCTTCAGCTGGGTGGGTGACAAAAACAAGGGCATTTCTTCCAAAATAAGAGAATGCTCTTCCTCTCCCTCCCCCTCCTATCCCCATCCCCCACGTTAGCTATCCTGGATGGTCCTGTTCGATTTGCGTCTGCAGTCCTGTTCAGAAGGTTGTGTATGGGTTATTTAAGGGACAGAGCTGAAGGCTCAGTAATCAAAACGACTGGAGCCTGAAATAAAATACAAATTCTCATTCTAATTTTAGCCAAGAAGCTTCACTGGGTCACATTGATCAGTTCTCTGCATTGTCATAAATTTGTTCCTCTGCAAACGTGTGGATGTTTAACATCCCAACTCCATCTTTGGGAGGCTGGAGATTGGGATTTGTAAGGTACATGAAAGCCACCTGTTGAATGACACGAGTGACATGCTCTGATGTGTGGAAGGGTTGCTTCTGAAAGATGCGCTCATGCTTATACTTGCAAAATAATACATTTATTTTCCGAAAGCCATAGTCTTATAAACCAAGTTCTTCTGGTTTTGAAGACAGACAGATGGGTTGTATATTGTGTCTGTGAAGTATCTGCCCTCTGTACAGCTGTGTTCAGTAGTACAGGCTCTAATTGCCTCGGTAAAATACCAGGCAGAACAAAGGTGCTGCTGAAGTCTTTGTGATGAGATTGTTTGCCTCTAGTAGTAAAGGTGAGAGTTTTAAGTCTAATGCTGCTGCTTAAGTGAGAAGAGTGCTATTCTTTCAATTGACCATTCAGGTGAAGTAGACAAAACACTGCCAATAAGTACTCACAGCTTTTATCCTCTAAATACTCATGCGATGAGGCTGCTGAGGCTGTCCAGGTTGACTGGAAGGCAGGAGACACTCAAGATTCCACAACTGAGCAGAACCAATGGCTTCAAAAAAAGACGGATCAGTCGTGCAAGTGCTCTGTCAGGGGGTTGAGGTGCCACGTCCAGCCAGCTCTGCTGTACAGCTCTAGGACACTGCCCCTGGTTCTACCCATCCTTACTCAGCAGCAGGGATGCACACCTCCTGTGCAGTATGCTGTACACTTACAGTTTTGCTGGATTTTCTGGGGATAGAGGTTTTATTTGCTTGTGTGTGTCAGATGTGAGGCTTTGACCACCCTCTTCTACCAGGTGGCTGAATGGCAGCTGATAGTGATCCTGGCTACAATAAATCTGGCTGAGGGGATGTGTATGTGATACAGCTTATTAACAGGTCGGTGCTTGACTTCCATTGACGGCTGGGTTTCCTCCAACCAGAGTATTCTTTCACCGTTCAAGAGCATGTGTTGCTTCGCAGGCCTGAGCCCCAGTCTGGGGCCAGTTCAGAGAGCAGACTGGGGACTTCATCACTCTTTTTCCCTTCCAGCTGAGCCTGGAAAACCTTAGCCAAAAGACGGCAAACCACAGGGAAGTGGAAACGTGTGTGATGTAAGTGACACATAACTTTAAAAATACCGGCCAGCGTCATGAAACTTCCACCCGTTTGCCACATCCCCTCCTCCTGCTGCCTTTCAGCCCCAGCTGCCTTGCACAGTCTTGCCATCCTCTGGGACGCCTGCGAGCTCTGCTGCCCTGGGTGCTGCAGCCGGATGAATTTGTCAAACCTATTAGTGGATTGTACTGAGCAAACCTGGAATTGTGCGTTCTGAGAGCGCTTTGGAAAGAACCTGGCACACGAAGTGCAGTGCTTGGCTAGCATGATTTTTCTGCCTTGTATGGCCTGAGGAGTTGGCAAAATCTTTGAGACAATAATAAGTTCTGCTGGAAGTCACCATTTTCTGACTTATTTTAACAGTCTTTTAAACCAATGTTTCGGTGTCTCCTTTTGTAGACTCTTGGAGATCACTTTTTTAGCATGTGCTGCTAAGAAAAAAGAAGAAAAAATGTCATGCAAACAGCTCAACAGTTTTCTTTGCATGAGAGAAAGGAAAAAGCATCAAGCCCAAGAAGAAAACCTTAAGTAGGTGATATTTCTGGTGTAGCTGGGCTGTCAAAACTGGGAGAACTGTCTGTTTGCAGCAGTGGAACACAGATCTGTGGGGTTACTTCTAGCATCAAAGAGAAGGGGAGGTCCACGCTGTGGCTGTACTACTGGTTCCATTTTATTTATATTTTTCCTTTGGAGCTCAGCAGTCAGTCCCTGAGGAACAGGCAATGTCAGGAGCTATATTCCTCCCTTTGCTGTGCCCACTTGCTGTTTCTAATAATAATTCTTTCTCCTGTCTGTAATGCTGCTGCGTTACAGCACAGGGTTTAGTGCAGGGAAGACCTCCTCCTTCCGCGAGCTGCTCGCGATAGTAGTTCTTTCTTTGTACAGCACCAAATACCACCCCTTCCAGAGCATGATAAGCCAAAACCAGTGCATGAGAGAACTAATTTTCTTTTCCTTCTCTGTCAGCTGGAAAAGCCGGCTTCACCTATCTAACGGCTCCTCTTGTCCTTTTCCTTTCCATCCTCCCTTCCCATCTTTCCTTCACGTTCAGGCATGTGCTGTGGCTGAATCAAGCCAGGGTTGAAATTGTAGCAGCACCCATCTCATGTCGTCAACCAAAATGCTCCTTTTGAATTTGAGATCTGTAGAAAAATTGCCTTATGGCAGCTTTTCTAAGGATATCCCACAGAGGAAAATTGTCATGCTTATTACCGCTCTACTTAATTTTTCACTGCTTTTATTTCTTTCTTGATTGAACCTCTTATTCTTTTTTCTGATAATTTTTTTTCCTGGAAGGAAGACTGCCCATGATGTGATTCAGTCTGAACAGCTTTATAATGTATTTTCTGTATGGTGTTATTCTATGCAGATAGATTTGATGTGTAGTGAGTAGGAAACCACTCTAAGCAGGACTCCTGCTGACTTTTAAAGTAAGGATTTAAAGGACTTTCCACTTTCATAGTGTATGTATGTGTGTAAACACACTGGATAGTTTAGAAGTGCTCCTTTTTTTCCAAGTGCAGTATGTGGCAGAACCAGAACAGGCCTTTAATTATCCTGCAAGAGAGTGAAACTTGACCTCATCCAGCATTGCTGTTTGGAGTTGGGGATTTGGAGCAGACTTGCTCTGTCCCCCCAGAGGTGTGTCTTCTGCATCTGTTCTATCCCACAGGCAACTGTGCTTCTATCTTCAGGTCATTAACAACAGGGATCATTTCATAATTGTGTGCATAACTAAGGTTTCATGTCATAATACTTTTAACTGTGATTTAGCTGTTTTATAATAAAATAACCTTCCAAAAATAGGGTGCATTGAGGCTTACGTGTTTAATTTATTCTGTACTAATGGAATAGCTTTTCATAAGCATCCAGAGTCTTCTCCACTCCTTCTAATGTCTTTGATCAAGTGTCTTCTGGTCACCTCCCTCCTGCTAAAAGCATCAGCAGAGAACGAGAGGTTTGCATCTGTCTTTCTGTTCAGGTGCTTCAGGCCGAGCGAGAGGAACGCCATCGGTGGGTCTGCCAGATGAGGCTGTTGGGCTGAGCATATCTGAAAAGCTGGCAGATAGAAGCTTTACGGACCACAGCACAGGGCAGAGTTGTTTGAGTTGCTCACAAAGTTCTGTTCAAAGCCCTTTTTAGAATAAGTATCAAACATGTAACTCGAAACCTGCTGATGGCAGTATGCGTAGAGTGTTTTATTCCAGGCCTAACCTGCGAGTCTTTCTTTTGGACGCTATGAAATAATCTGCAGCCCAGACTGGACCCAGGTGGCAGGTGGGTCTGGAATGCTGATGGTGGGGATGCTCTTACAGCAGCACCTATTGTAACGAGGTTTTTAGTTTACTACTATTAGCTCAATTTCAGGCTGGTGGTTTGGGATTTTTTTTGTACCAGTAGGGATTCTCTTCTGGAGATAAGTTTGAGTGACTGGGACTTAACTTCATTTCCTTTTCAAAAACTAAATCCCTGACTATTCAAGTAAGTGTGCTCCTTGTGTGCTCCCTCATGTGAGTCTCACCCTGGCTACATATTACCACATTTTAGCCTAAACTAAGGCTGGTTGCCTCAATACCATCTGCATGGCTTGATTGCAACAGCCATTTTTTCACTTCTGAACCTGTGAATACAGAGAAAACTGAATGTCCTAGTGGAGTGTCTCCAGGGTATAGTAATTTTTCAGGTCTCTGTGCAATGTCAGAATGTGCTTAAATGTGGTTTGTTTCCCAGGTTCCTTCAGCAGCAGCTCCTGATACGAAGACAGGTTGTTCCCTCTGCTTCCAGCAGTTTCTTTTTGTGAGCAGCAAAGGTGCATTCGCCCTTTGCTTCAGTTATAGGCCCAAACCCACATGCCAACAGCCGTATCAGGAGGCTGACCATGCTGAATATTCTCCAGTGTTTTGTTTTCAGTTTGGTAATCTCCCTCTTCTTTTTTTCTTTCATCTCAGTTCTAACTTTCCACAAACTAGTACTGCACTGAATATTTAGGAACTGGCTGGGCTTGGAGCAAGCTTTCACATTACACTGTCGTTGTCTATAAACAAAGAGAGTTGTTTGGTTTTTTTTCCTTTTTCTGCAACAAGTATTTTTCCTGTTTTCTGATACCTTTCAGATGGGCAGGCAGCAAATTTTCTATCATATCTTTTATTGATTGCATAAATGGCCCTCTTCACAGGGGGTCTGGTGGACTCCCTCAAGGTGAGAACTCTCGCTGGTTTTACTCGCCTGCGCCAGGGCTAACGCAGATCCAGTTGGGTGACGTTAGCAGCGGTTGGGGTAGTTTTATGGTATAACTTAAGGGTAGCATACAATAAAATTGATCTTACCTTTAAACTAAAGGAATTATATACAGACTGTATGAAACATACTTTGCAATTTAAGCAAGCTTCTCAATTTTGACCATGTATCTGAAGCTGCTCTGGAGTGCCTGGTCTACCCCCGTGGAGCGTTGCCAGAGCCCAAGGGCCTCGCCACAGGACTGAGGTCGCCCTTGCTGCGGAGCACACAGGACCTGGGGTATTGTCCCTCTTCCTGAAATTTCTGAATCACCTCTTGGCTACTTCTGATGTTTGTTTTTTAGCTCTCACTGTTCACTTTGGTTTCATACATTGGTGCTTTAAGTACTCAGTGTTGTTTGTTTCATGCTCTGTGAGTGTAAATGTTTAGAGATTCCAGGCACAGGCTGGAATCCCAGTATTCATGTCCTGCTTGCGAGGCTGGTGCCAACAGCTTCTGACATCTGCTTGGTATGCTCTGAACTCACTTACACTGTCTGCCTCCCATGCTGCTGTTACCTGATGATACATAGATGCTTCCTGCCTTCTTCTGGAACTCTTCAAGGAGCGGTTTGTGCAGTGCCCCCCACGGCCTCGCACCAGGGCTCTAGCGCGTTGGCATGGAAAAGCCGCCCGAAGACGCGCTGCAGGTCGGCTAAACTGGGAAATGGCTAAATGGGGAAATCCCCAAACTGCCTGCTTGGGAGCACGTGCTCTCTAACTTGTCCCCAAGAGCTGGGGGAGAAGTGCCATTTTTTTCTGCCTTTGGGAAGCACAAAGTATTTGTTCAGGGGAGAATTTCTAAAGTCTGTTGGGTTATTGTGAAGGCTTTTTGTGACAATTGATGAAGGATCCTTCTGGGTAATTTCCAGTAACTGTAAGGAGTTACCTTTGCCACTTCCTGGCTTGAACTGGGACTTGTAGGTAATTATTTGTGCAGCTAGCATTCAAACAGAGCTTCTGCACAAATGGAAACCTGTTGATTAACAGAATTGCTTCCCAGAACCGGTAGAGAAGTTGCTGAAGGTGAAAGCTCTGCATTTGCCCTGTTAGAGGTGTGCTTGTCTTGCACAAAACTCAGAGAGAGCAAGAAGAGCTAAAGAACTGGCAGCCATTTTCAGAAGAGCATGTTTTGTTGCTTCTGCTAGGAAAACTGTAACTCACTTTTGGATGATAAAAAGGATCATTTTATACCTACGTATGTTTCAAATACGATTTTAAAAGCCACACTGCCTTTATAAGCTTTCATATTCTCTTAGTCAATACGAGGATTATCTACATTGTATGTTTGTTTTTTGTTTAGGTGATTACTGTACAAGGCAACATTTTGCTTGTATGAACAGTAAAAATAGATCTGCAGGTATAATTGTGGGCAGTGCAAGACATGGAGTTAATGCAACAGTCATGAAGTAGAGAGGAAGCAAGATATTTTTTAGCATTCTGCCTAAAATTGCTGTGCTTTAGCAGTAGGCTCTAGTGAGCTACAGGTCTCAGCAGTTACAGAAGAAAATGAAATGTAAATAGAACTGAGGCTGGTCTCTAAATACGGCTGCAGGATAAACACCTCTGCAGAGAGGCAAATTTAGAGAGGATTTCTTTGTCCGAGTAGGAAACCCAAGTACTGTTTGTGTTCCAGTCCTTGTGTTGGCAGTTTTGTGTTTGTGAATACAGTCCTCAGAGTTATTTTATTTTATGACTCTTGTGCCACTTTTATTTTTAGTTTTGCTCTGTTAACTAGCGCGTTGTGTAATAATTAGTCCCGTGCTTTGATTCTCAGCTGTTATTTTTAATGAGTCTTGAGGAGAGTAACCTGTGGGAGAATTGCATGCTCTTTGTTACCATCCCCATGGAACTGTACGTGCATCTCATCCAGATGAGTTGATAGGAGCCCTCAATTTTTGAGTAATGTGGCTATTTTCTTCTTCATAGGACTGAGTTTTCCCTAAAAGAAATCATGTCATCAGGAGGAGCTGAAGATGATATTCCTCAAGCAGAGAGGAAAACAGTGACAGACTTTTGCTACTTATTGGATAAATCTAAACAGCTATTCAATGGCTTAAGGTTAGTGCATTTTTGACAGTATTCCTTCAGAAAAGCATTGGAACGTCCACTTTAGTACGTGAGTGATGCTGATGTCAGTAATACAATGAACATTTCGAACTCAAATGTGGTAAGCCTGTGCAGGAGAGAACAATGTGCACCTATGCGTGGGTGGTCTTGGACCATGTGTGTAAGGATGCCTGTAGGAGTAGGGCTTCATGCGTTTCTTCTGAGACCATAGGGATGGAAATGGGAGAGAGGTGACCTGCATGTCCTGGCCACCTCAGTCAACAGTAAATGCAAAATTGGAATTTCCATGGAATTGATCTGATTTGTACTGAAATGTTGTGTATGTAGTAAGCAGTTAAGGACTAGGTGGGGCTGATAGACTCAGCAGTGTGCAGGTCCACAACCCTGCTGTCCCTGTACCAAATAAAAAGGGGATGAGAAAGATTACCCTAGGTGGGAGGAGGGAATATTTGGGGGGGGGGGGGGGTGAATTAGGAAGTGATGAACAGAATCATCCACACCATAGCCTATAGGTGTCTGGTGAAACAAGTGCTTCAACCAAATGGTAGAAAAAGGTAAAATCTGCAATTATCTACAAAACATGAAATAACATCTAGAAAGTCTACCTGTTTTGTCAGCACCAAGAAGAAAGGGAATAAGGGTATGGGGAATTGAAGGAAAATAGTTCATGATTGGACAGTGACACAGGCATCCTGTTTATGTCAATATATGCTGAGTTAAAGATTAAAGAGTGCTTTATTTCTGAGCTTTGGTGTAGAGTCTCTTAAGCATCATGGGTTTTAGCTCATATCTTGTTGGCAGTTCAGTCTCTTACTGGTCTCTGAGTAATACTGTATGTTTGGGCCCATATAGCTTGCTGTTACTCAAACACAGATGGTTAGCAAAGATGTTTTTAATTCCTTCCCCCTCGCCCCCCGCTATTGATAATCCTTTCATGTGCTTTAGAAGTTGATTACCAAATCCAAAACAAACAGTTTGTGCTCCAAAATCTGAACGGTAAATGGACAGTAGAGACAAGGAGTTGTTGGTGATTGCCTTCAACACCCCATGAAACAGTGTAAAGCAAGAAGACTGGGATCTTGAGGCCAGGATTTCCAGGACCACTTTTGCCATTACTTTGGCCTTCTGATACAGCTCCCTTTATATTTTGGCCAGAGTCACTGAAGAGTAAATGTCGGAGTCACTGAAGAGTACGGATTAATACAGTTCACGTCTGCACGTGTGATGCTCAGGTTCAGATCAGAGATCTCCTGTTTCTTTTGGGCATGGAGGGAGTTAGTACTTGTACCATGTTTCCAGATGAGAGACGTAGTTTCCGTGTGTATCCATGGTACTTTGCCAAAAAGTAAACATTCTTATCCAGCTAGATGGAAGGAAAATGGAAAATACCTTTGATGAAACTTGGGCAATAAAAATAAGAGATGGGCATCAGCTGCCAGCTGTGCTGTGTGAAAAGAACATCAGCCCTGAGCGGCAGCCTGCCTCCGTCCGTCCTCTAACTGACACAATTCACGTAGTTGTTTCTCGCACTGAACCTGACCACCAATTTACCTGTGAGGGCTGGGATTCCTGTGGACATAACAGCTGAATAAAGCAGCGTTATCATTTTCAGGTATCTCTTCTGTTAGCGCTTATTCTCTTCTGGGTGGTTCACCTGGAAATGACTTGGCAAGTATCCTAATTCTTAGTTCAGTCCCTCTAGCATAATAAATGCATTTGATGCATGCCTGCCACCTTCTGTTTTGAAGATGATGATGGCCTTTGCTGCTGTGTTTTCTGCCATTCTCTTGTTCCTGCCATGTCTCACAGAAACGAAGTGATGGGGGAGGGAGAGGAGAGCAATGATTTCCTTCCTGAAACCTCCTCTGGGCACTTCAGCTACAGGGATCTGAGCCTATAGCCGTGTTGGCAGCTGCTTAGCTGTTGCTACTGCCAAAAATGCAAGGGCTCAGCCTGCCACGTCTTTGTTTCAGTAGCGTTTCCTTCCTCTCTGCCCAATGCAGATGCCAAATACAGCATTTGAGGAAAACATAGAATGATCTGCCAAGGTTGCTGCTCCAAAGTTTCATGCTCCCACTACCAGTAATACCATCTTTTTGTGTCCATGTCTGCTAGAATAATCTGGAGGGGAGGTTGTCTTTCTAGTGTCCGTACTGTTCAAGCACCCAGAGATAAAAGTTAGAAAGAACTATTAATGAAGTGTGTTCCCATTGCTTTCCTCTCTCCTTTCCCCATTCCCACTTGCTTTTTTCTTGGACAAAGGCTGGAAAGGGGGAGCGGGTTGGGAAGCAGTTTTTCACAGTGTACTGTCACCAGTTGATATTTTCTCTTTAATGTTAAAAAGGGCTTAACATATTCAGTATCACAGAGAAGCTTGAAACTAAGAAATGAAAAGACTCTCCACATATATCCCACTTCCTCGTGCTATAAGGTCTTGTTGAGCAAGCTGCTGTCCTTTCGTGGGAAGAGGTGCTCGTGCTTAACCATTTATTTCATAGACTTCTAGTAAGATTCAAGTTGAACCTCTTAGTTCTGCTGCTGATTTAGAAACAACAGGAGCCTGTTAGTGCCAGGTAATGCCGCAGGCTGTGCCCGGCGTGCTACTGGAAGGGGCTGGCTTCTCACACTGACTGCACCAGTGATGCAAGTTACCGTGAGCACTGCTGGTGTGCTTAGCGTCTGTGTGGGCTATTAGAGGCAGTGGAGAGGCTACACCACAACGCCGTTAGCCCACTGCTGCTCGGGCTCTGGGAATAGGAGCCTGTAATTACTACAAGCCTGTGAACATAAAAGGAAATTGTCTTTTTTATCACCTGTCAAAACTGTGAATGTATTTAAAGCTCTGAATGCTAAATTTACAGTTATTGTAACCTTGCTTTCTGAAATGTACTGCTGAGCCTCTAGGACTTTCTCAACATCTTTACATCTCTGGAAGTTGTCCCTGTGTGACAGCTTCCATGTGGTGCTGGCCTAACAAACCTCAGCACCTTTAATTGGTTTTCAGCCAGTATTATCTGGCTTCTGCCAACAGCACGGCTGAAATGAACTACTGACAGAAAATTAATTATGAGCACGTAAGCAGTGCTGGTCTTTGCTGAGACTATACAGGAAGGATTGGATGAAATTCTGGACTGTCTGTGGAATTTATCCACCAGCCAGTGTAGTGTGGCAGGGGAACCAGTGGGAGAAACCCATTCTTTCAGAACATCTGACTTTGTGTCTTCACGTCTAGTTTGGAATGTTTGAAAAGCCAAGAAATTGGAAACAGTTTCCGCTTGTCATTGGAGGCTGTTGCAGTGAAGTGTGTCACTGTCTTTCTTGTCTGGATAGAACTGTCCTGAATCAAAGCATCTCGATTTCCTCCTCTGCCTTGGGATTCCTTCTTGCTGCCCCTTCCTTGCTCCTGTAAAGCTGATGGTCAGCAGTAACAGCCTGAGGGAGCACCCCCGCCGCTGCCTGCTCTGCGCCCTGTGTCCTCAGCCAGGTACACCCTGGGGGAAACCAAGGCTGTTGCCTTTATCTCTCCATAGTGCTCTAGTATCTTTCTGTAGATCTGGAAGTAGCAAAATATTTTGCTATTATGTAGGGCTTTTGCTCTCCAGATGGGTGTGTAATTGTTTCTGGATCTTCTATTCCCTGTCCCCTTCAGTGGGAGGAGATGTATTAATAATCCACTCTGCAATCAACCGAGTCTTTAGTATTCTTTTGGGCTATTTCTCACCACATAATGCAGATCCTCTTGTTCTATTAAGAAAAAAAGCAGCACTGCACTAAATGTCCTTTTTTGCTTACGTGTCCATTTTCTCACAGCAAAATTTCTTGATACATGGGAGCGACACGCATGATGTTCAGAACACGGACCAGTAAATGGATGGCAGCCGCAGCAGCTCTTGTCTGCATTACCGTGGTGAAACCACAGTAATGTATTGTCATAAATGAAGTTTTATTACAGCCATGTCAGAATACTATCAAAAGAACAAGTGCTACTGTCTGTTTCCATGGAGATCTTTCCCGTTCCCCGGGGAGCCGCGGAATCGCGTGGTATTGTGCAGCTATGCCAGCTGCAATTAGGCGAACACGCTGCTGGAGAAATATGCATGTGGACACCCAGCAGTGACCGCGGACAACGGCGGCCGAACGCGTGTCCGCGGCACTAACAGGGCTCTTGCAAATGCCGCTCATTTTCTCCCTTCCAGAGCGAGGCAGCGCGGCAAGGTGGGCGAGGTTGAGCAGGAGCGCTCGGGCTCGCCCAGAGGCAGGGGCCGGATCGAGGGGGGCTGGCAGGTGAGCTGGCCAGAGCACGCTGGCTCGCTGCTCACCTGCACGAGCACCATCAGCAAACAGCCGCTCCTAAGTGTTTGAGAGAACAGGGCTGTGTTTTCTTGTGTCCTCACGTTAGACCTTTGCTTGAACGGCCTGAGCAGCTTGGCCTAGCAAGCCCAATTTACTGCTGGTAGGGTTCTTTGAAGCACCTTGCTAATCAGCCATTCTTTAAGTTAGTGCCAGGGAACTTTGATTTTTTTTATTTTTATTTTTAATGATCGATTTTGGTGTTGTTTTGTATTTGTATTCACTTTTCTTTTTAACACTGAAACTTATGGATGTGCTCGTTAAACTCAACACTACCTCTCACTATAGCAGAGCCTGCAGTGTATCTTAGGTGTGTATTTGGACAGTTTCTTAACTTCTTTTGTTTAGCTAAAATGTTTACATCTATTACAACAATTGTGAATCATTCCTTGCAGTAAATGCTTTAGATTTGCCTGTGTTTGTGTCAAGTTATATTTGCATGAAGACGCTGGTGCCCTGAAGTACATGTTTATACCTCTGCTTACCCCTTGCTACACCAAAGTACATTCCATGATGCTGAGCAGCCAGTTCCAAGTTTCAGGGGATATATATTACTATGTTTTTCTTTTAAATCCTGCCCGAATTCCTTGGCATCTTCATAGAATAAATAGCAGCAGCAACTACTGGAGTGGTTTTCCAGGCTGGTAAGAGTCATGGCTGATAGCAGATTCATTTTACATGGAGTAACTAAGCTAGGTCCCTTCAAGCTGTGTGGGAAGTACAGTTGGCTGATGAGCAAAGGAATATTAATTTCCTTTTCTACCTAGGGTGCTGTTAAAGCAATTACAGTCAGCAGAAATGCACCAGTGTGCTGCTCTGGAAGTCATAGCATACTGCTTTGCTTGTCTCACTCCTCCAGAGGTCATGGCATGGTTTCCAAAAGGTGGTGTTTCTCTTAGTCTTAACCTCCCAGGCTTGGAGGTGGAATATGCTGCTGTTCTGTGCTTGTCTGCTGAAGACCAAGGTGTTGGATGGGACGATAACCAGCACAGTGATTGGAGAGAGCTTTCCCTGAAGAAATCTCTCTGGAATCAAATGACAGATTGTGCCACCTTGAAAAAGCTGTTCCACTTCCTCTTGCAGAGTTGTGTGCCTCCTCTGGATCAGCATCAGTACAGATTGATAGGAAACACGTGCTCAGTGAGGCCTGAGGAGTTTTGGGCTTCTCTGTTGCATTTGTTCCAAGAATCAAGTAACTCCCGGATGATGGCCTTCTATTAGGACTGAGAGCACAAACCTTTAAATCTAAAATCCTTAGGTCTACATCATAGCTGTGAGGTGGAGGTGAAAGGAAGTACATCGTAGCATGGAAATGGAGTGGAGGTATGGAAGGTGTGGAAGCAGAACTCAACTGGATTGACTGACTTGCCTCGTAGCAGTGGAGACTGATAGGAAGAAGGCAGAAGGTCTCAGGTTCTGGCAGGGTGACAGTGCTGTGGTGATGAAATAACCTGACCCAGTGGACGTCAGCGGTGAGCGGCTATATGCTTGCTTGACCTGGTGATAGTTGGAAAGCTAATTTATGTATGATGTTAAAGGGTCTGTTTCTGAAGCACAGTGAACAGCCTCATCCATTTAAAAAAGATTATTTCATTAATGAGTAGCAAGAAATATTATCAGTCTAAATTAGTCTAAATGAACTAATTTCCATTAGATTATTCCGCTTGCTCTTGGGTAGGGTGGTTTCTTTTTATTATGATTTTTAAGAGTCAAATTTAGCTTTCTATGCATATAACCATAAAGTTACTTCTCTTGTAGTGAGACAGTAAGATGTTTTGAAATGCACGTGGGAACGTGGTCATTTTCTATTTGGAGTGATTATTTGTAGGCCTGCTCCATATACATACTTTGTAAATATACCATGTAAATACTTGTAAATAGGCCATATGTTTCATAACTAACTTAAAAATTGATGTCCACCTGTGTAACTGCTGGAAGTGTTGGACAGGACCCATCTTGCTGAACCTTTCTGGGGAGGAAGACTCAGCCTTTTGTAAGGGGTCTGTGCAGGAGGACTGTCAGTCTGCAGCTGGACAAGCTCTTGGGTAGGACATTAAGGATTGTGGGTACTGACTGGCAATAGACACGAGAATAACTAGAATAATTCTGCTGTTCTTTGGATAAGTGATTGAATCACGTCTCTTGCATTTGAAGGCCAAGATACTGTCTTAGTGGGAAAAGTTTTACTCCAAAAAACTTCTGGTTAAGCTGCGTACCGTCGGTTTGATGTTAGAGCATTGCCCTTCTGTGTATGGAACCTGCAGGGCTCAGGCAGTTTGAGCAGTTGGCCATCTGGCCCCAAACAGTCTTTAAATGTTGGCAATCACTTAGAAGCTTTGCAAAATGCATGGGACCTCTGTTAACGCTGATAACTTCAGTCCTTTTGCATTTGAAAAGTGACTGGAGAATTTGTCTAGAAGTTGGAAGCAGTAAGTAGATTGAGACAGGACCGACAGATTTCTTCCTCCCGCCATACAAGCTTCTTTCTCCTGTATATGTGTATGTGCAGTCTGTTCTTGTATATGTGTTAAATGAATATGCTCTCTGGCTTGTGGCACGTTTTTAGGGATACTGTGGTCAGATCTTGATACAAGCTAAACAGGATTTCCTTGCAGATTCCAGTAACAACAGATTTTGAGAAACTGGGTGCAGGCAGAGTTCTGAAGCATTTTAAGTCCCTTCTGAACAAAGCTGTTCTAACATTGACACAAATACGCTGCTGTCACACTGGGTTGACTGCAATCTACTCCCTAACTCTGCCTTTGTCACTTGTCTGTTGCAGGGATTTACCTCAGTACGGGCAAAAGCAGTGGCAATCCTATTTTGGGCGAACGTTTGACGTTTACACCAAACTCTGGAAGTTTCAACAGCAACATCGGTAAGAGGATGTTGTAGCAGACGTGTTCTGTTGATTTAAGGGCAGCTTTAATCTCTGGTATGCCAGGGCCCCAGTTAAGATTGAGATTTCACTGTGTTATTCAAGCATGAAGGGAGGGAAGAGTCACTTCCTGTAGCGCTCACAGTCTCATGAATTGAAACGTTGCAGAGTTTTCAGTGTGACTTTTTAACAAAGCCTCTTGCTCCACTTGAATGCATGTCGCTTTAATGTGTCGCCAAGGAGAAGCTGGGATGATGGCTTCTGCAGTGCAGAGCCCATCTGGAATGGTGTGAAGCGTCTTGCTGCAGCGTGGGCTCTGGTCTTTCACACCTCACATTGGTTGCCTAGTCTGAGCGTTCTCCTGGGAAGCTGTGACCTTTTGTTGGGGTGTATTTTGTGCACCATGCTTATGCCTGGCTCTTGTGAGTCGGTGCAAGATAAATGGTCCTCATTCTGGTGTGCGTGCGCGGTGCGAGGGGCTGCTACTGGGAATGCCACGCCAGTAACGAAAGCTGGATTTGGCCCTATGATGGCTCTTTGTCTTGTCTGGTGTGATGTTCTGAGGAATTCTGGAATGCCTTTTAATGTTTCTTTTCTCTCTTGCGAAATAGACAAGTATTGGACAATCGGTATGGGTTGAAGCGGTGGCAAATTGGGGAAATTGCTTCCAAGATTGGGCAGCTCTATTACCATTATTAGTAAGTAAGCACAGAAAAGGATTCCGTAGGGGAATGCAGTGTTAGTGCCAAACATCTGGATACTCGGTCAGGAGAAAGCCGCGTATCAGTTGAGTCATGATGCCCGTGTCTGACTGAGAAGGCCCCTGGGACTGCATGGGGGTGCTGCAGAGGAAGGCACCTCGCCTGACATCACGTTGCCAGTCACATTGAAACTGCCTAAGGACTTGTCTCCCACCTCAGAAGTGTCCCTCAGTCTTTCACAGTGCTGCATTTGAATCTTGTGCAAGAGTGTGATTTACAATTTTGGGAGCTTAATGTTCCTCTAAACTTTTCAGTTAACCTGTCACGGGTATGAGATGGGCAGATTTGGTTGTCATCTGCACTGGAATGCAAACTGTGAAATCTGTCTTCCCAGCAGACACAAAGAACAAGTCTGGCTTCCATAAGTTGTTACTTGAGGAGGGAGTTTTGCCACTGATGCCCAAGATGGTTGTGGGGCAGGAGGGGGGGTTGGCATGGGTGTTCACCTGAAGCAGTGAGCTAATCCAATTCTTCCTCTGCAGCCTGCGCACTTCAGAAACCAGCTATCTCAATGAAGCTTTCTCCTTCTACTCTGCCATTAGGCAGAGGTCATACTACTCCCAAGTCAACAAAGAAGACAGGTATGTCCCAATGAATGCCCATGTTTTCTCAAGACTGGGACAGTGCATGAAAGCAACAAATAACTAAACTGTAGGAAAAGAACTGGGGGAAAAAAACCCTGTCATTGAAGGAGTTTCTTTCAATTCTCCTGCCATGATTAAAAACCTCAGTGTGATTAAGAGCTTTGCGGTGTGGCTGGAGGGATTTTCTATTATCTGGTCCTGGCTAGAAAGCTCTTGGCCCCAAAGTGCTGTCATTTTGAGACCTGAGCAGTATCAGCACAGGGGCCTGGTATGCTGTGACTGGAAGGTAGGTCAGTTGCGCTGAAGCAGAGGAACCTGTTTTATTCTAATCAGGTTTTTCAGAGGAAGATCAGTTAGTACTGCAGTAC
Source organism: Megaceryle maxima (assembly GCA_024605025.1). Taxonomy (NCBI): domain Eukaryota; kingdom Metazoa; phylum Chordata; class Aves; order Coraciiformes; family Cerylidae; genus Megaceryle; species Megaceryle maxima. Next base: position 44,824 of record JANHGN010025393.1, on the reverse strand, counting down.
AGCAGCCCTCAGTGGCTGACTGGGACAAAGGCCAAGAGCTTCAGGAGACATAACATCTTCCTTCTGAGAAAAGTACGCTCAAAGCAGGGCTGTGTTGTGGCAGTGCAGAAACTGTGCTGCCTGCTGAGAACACAGACAGATATAAATAAGAGCAGGTAGAGAACACAGTTCTGGATCCTGATCTTACATTCCAGCCAGTAAAGCTGAGTTCCCTCATTAAAGTTTGAGAAGAAATTACCTGAAATCGTCATTGAGATAGATGCAGATCAGTTAGGGACTTTCCTGCCAAGCATTCAAGGATCTCTACTTAAATTAATTGCACGTCTCTAGTCTCGCTGATGTCTAAAGGCACCTTTTGTGTGCCACAGACAGATGGAAGTTTCCCTGCTCTGTTCTGATTTCTGTTGAAGCTGTTACCTTCTTACTTGCAAATCTCTCAGTTTCAGTCTGAGTGCTGGAGCTGTTTCAGACAAGGTAGGATTGACCAAGCATGTTTCTAGATGCAGTCACAAGGTTTTAGAAATGGATGAGTAATTCTGGGCTGTGCTGACTGGCAGCTCTCTAGGTTCTCCCAGGTGGGTGGACTCTGAGCCAGCTGTGATAAGGTGGTGTGGTGGGGTCAGGTAGTGCCCAGGAACTGTCAAAAAGTTGGAAGAGTCAACGATTTTATTTGACTCCCATGTCTGTTCTTATGTAAGGAGAATGTGGGCAAGGGGGTGGAGGCTGTGACTTTCTTGATGTGTATTTTATGTCGCTTTAGTCCATTTTAAATAGACCTCTCAGCAGCCAGGTAGCTGTTGATCTCCCCATGAATTCAGGTAGAGCTCTCACTCTGCAGAGTGTTCAGCCTTGTTCTGGTCTTAAACTCCTCCCCTCCCTTGCCCCTGTCGCCTACCTATGTTCTATTTTAATCTCAAATTTGGCTGTGGTGTTTTTGTTGTTGTGTTTAGGCCTGAATTAGTGGTTAAGAAGCTGCGTTACTATGCAAGGTTTATAGTGGTTTGTCTCTTGCTCAACAAAATGGATGTTGTAAAGGACCTTGTAAAGGTATGTTAACAGGGGAATAAAGGTGCTAAGGGGTGGGAAGTTGCCGGTTATTCAGGGCTTTTCTCCTAATTAAGGAATCCATAATGTAGTCTATTTTGGTTGAAGTACCACTCTTTAGATCTATGATTGCTGCTGCAGCATAGCTTTTCTTTTTTTCCCCTCATTTAATTGATTGTGCTGTTGGACGCCACAGTACCGTGGCTAGAGCTATGGAAAAATTCAGTACGACGCAAACGTTTGACTAGAGAAAAACTTTACAAATGGATGTAGTTAGTTAGGAATAAACTGTAAGATGCATGTTATTAATCTCAAAATGTTGGGGGTCATCTGGTAATTCCTGAGTACAGCTTCATTCCTGTAGTGGATTTAAGCCATCACTGGAATCTCCCCCTGCAAGTCTTCATGACACACCGCTGCTTGGAAAGCCAGTGTCTCCAAGCTTAATGTTGAACCTATTTCTCTTCCCTTCCAAGCTGCTATCTCTCTGTCCCATGTCTAGAAGACATCCAGAATACATTTTGCACCTTCCAGAGACCATCAAAATTAGACCTTGCTGAATGATGTAGATAGAACTATGAAATTGGAGAGGCTGGATCTGCATATGGCTCTGCTGTGGGAGTAAAGTGCTTCAGGTGGAACAAACAGAGAACAGGCCACTCTTGATCGTTGCTTTTCTAGAATATCTGACATCCAACCCAGCGATTATCTTCTGTCAGTCAGACATTTAATAACGACACTTCAAGCTCAAGTGCATTGATAGCATTGTTTGAACACCAAGTAAAAACATTCCAATAGCTGCAGCCTGGACTGGGAGGTACCTTCAGCTCCCCCAAAGGAACAGCACGCTTCTCCTGACAGCATATGCTTCCCGAACCCCTCAACAACCTTGCTGCAAGCAGCTTCTGGTATTGACAGTTTTGTGTAGGTTGCATTACTGTCTTGGTGTCTAAGCTTCCTTGAACTGCTAGCTTAGCTTAGTAGCAGCTAAAAAAGCCGTACCATTCACTTTCTCAGGGTATTTAAAGTTACTTGTAAGCTGAGATTTGAGTTCTTGGTATCCATAGTTTATGGTAATAACCAGTGACATAGCTGTATGTGAGTGAGATAGTTACACTTAACTCCACATATTCCTTGCATTTGGACCTACTTAAAAGACACTTTGCACTGCCAAAACTCAGGGTAACATTGGCACTGTGTCTCCTGAAAGAGCGCGCTTTGGCTGGCGTGTTAAGTCATAAGCATGCTGCATATGTTCAAGTGATTTATTTTTTATTATCCTTAAAGGCCAGCACAGCTAACCAAACTGTAACGTTACCGACTGCCTGTTAAGCTCTCAGTTTAAGAAGTGACTGTGTCCATCTTTGAACTTTTTTACATCAGGAGCTGTCAGATGAAATTGAAGACTACACTCATCGTTTTAACACCGAAGATCAGGTGGAGTGGAACTTGGTTCTCCAGGAAGTGGCAGCATTTATTGAGGTGAGAATACCATTCCCTTGTAGTTGTTCATTTAAAAGTAAATTTTCCTGACTTGTTCACTGAAGTGTTCCTGTACCACCACCTCCGCGTGGTAAGCAGGTGTGCCACGTGCAGGGACAGCATTCCTGTCCAGTTTAATGATTGAAATGTGTTCATGGCAGCATAACAGTGACAGCTGTTGAAGAGTCTGAAGAGTCAGACCTGCTCATGTAACATATTGAAGACACAAGCGTGAAGCTGAGATGCTCTCGGTCACTTTATTGGTTTTGCCCTTGGTGTTCAGAAAATGGTGCAATCGAAAGCAGTTATCATGGTCAATATTTTAAAGACACTTCAAAACTCACACAAAAGTCTAGTGCTGTTGTTGTGAAGCCAATCCAATTTGCTGATGTTTTGACTGTTTCAAAGCGTGCTTTGCTGGAGGACTGGTCTGTTAGACTGGCAGTGCCTAAGCAGCATATAATGGAAAATACAGTGTGAGCGTGGCCGTTAACCGATAGGCTCTTGGCAGAGCTGCAATGTGACCAACTTCTAAAATTTGTTAAAAGAAAACCAAATTCTTTTGTTCTGTCAAATGAGACAGTGTTCTACTTTCCTCCTGTTGTACGAGATGTCACTGTGTAGCACAAGTGTTTAAATACTGCTAGAATGGAGGGCAGCGTGATCATTCGCTCACCTCCTTCGGTGGTTATTTCTGGGAAGGGGAGGTGAACTAAAATAGTGCAGGGTTCTTCTGTACTGTAGGAATATTTCTTCTGTGTGAATTTGTAAGGCTGCTGATGACATTTGGTTCCTCAGGTATAGAAAAGCTGAAGCAGAGTCCGTGTCATTTGAGGAAGTTTGGTTTTCTGTTTGCTGTACCTTCGTGTCCTTGTACTGGTATTTGCTTGCATATATATTTGCTTGTATTTTTTTTTTTTTTTCCTTTTTTGAATTCCTGATTTATTCTGGTTGCTTTTTTAGGCAGACCCTGTCATGGTTTTAAATGATGACAACACCATTGTAATCACCTCTAACAGGCTTTCTGAAACAGGAGCTCCATTGCTAGAGCAGGGAATGATAGTGGGACAGCTTGCTCTTGCAGACGCGCTGATTATTGGGAACTGCAACAACCAGGTAAAAGAAATTCTGAGGACTGGGCTTTGTATCTTTGGAGTTCAGAGTCCTTCCTCGTGACATCCTTCCTGATCATACAACAGAGATTCCCATAGAGGCGAGCTTTAAAATCTTTTGAATGTGATCTTTGCAGTGGCAGCAAGCAGCTGTTCTTGGAAATAAGAGCTAAAAATGAAGTCTGAGCTATTAGACCCATGGTATTGACGTCCTATTGCTTATATTCATCACGTTAATTAAGTAGATACAATTGATTTTCATATACTGGATTGTTCTTAATGGCATGCAAACATGAGAAGCCTCTGGAATATGTCTAGAAAAAGCTTGACTTAGGCTTTCACTTGACATGCTCCAGCTTGTTGCAACTTCAGTTGCAACAGGAAGGGGTTTTCAAAAGACATTGAAGATCTTGTTTTTTAGATGATGATGATAGTGAACTTGTACAGACTTCTTGACCTCTCTCTGAGCATTTTTTTCAGGTAAGCAAGGGAGTTGCAGCTGAACTACAGTTCATGTATCTTTTTCAGACTTTGTCTAAATTCATAGCACGTAGCGGTTACAGCACTTGATTTGTAAACAACCCAGAAAAGCCTGTAATTTGCAAAGTAGGAGGCTGCACTACAGTGTACTGGCCTGGTAGACCACTAATAAATAGACTTTGTCCTTCATGAGCTCTTCTAAAAGTCATTAACAGGTCTTTAGAGATTCAAAGCTGACAGAAAACTGTCTGTCTGGGATGCAGTTGAATCTCTTACCTGGATAATTCCAAAGAAATACTGTTTAATCTGTATCTGGCAGAATAAACTGTTTGACTCTCTTGCAGGTCAAGTTCAGTGAGTTAACAATTGATATGTTCCGAATGCTACAAGCACTCGAAAGGGAACCAATGAATTTAGCATCACAAATGAACAAACCTGGAATGCAGGTAAGTTCCATTTTGGTGACAAACCTGGCAACAGATTGTAACTGGTTTTGTTTGTTTGTTCATCATATTTTAAATGTACTCCTTCAGTATAGTCACTGTGTAGAGCAGGTTAGTAAAGATGGTGTAACTTACTAAAAGTTAGTGAACAGCAACTCCTCTTCAGAGAAGGAACAAAATGTATGTTATCTGGAGGTGAAAGGAAATATCTAGATCTTCCTTTATTTTCTTCATTGATGCTTTAGAGAGTAAGAAGGAATTAGGTGAGGGATAATACAAAATTCTGGTTCAAATACTGTGCATCTTGCTTGCCTGTGTAGTAGGAAATGCAGCACGGGCAGATCATTTCTGTGGGAAGTATGTTGAAGATGAACATTCTAATAAATAGACATTTAGAGGGTTATGAAACTGCTTTGGTAATATATGGGTGTTGCGTTTTCTTTGTTTGTTTTAACAGGAGTCGACAGAGAAACCAGCCAGGCGGGAAAACCCTCACAAATATCTACTTTATAAACCAACTTTTAGCCAGCTATATACATTTTTAGCAGCGTCATTTAAGGTTTGTGAAATTGCTGAATTTATTTTTAATAGAAATATATCCAGAATAGTATGTAACAGTGAATAAAACGTGGTCAAGATAATCTTTTATACTTCAAGATAATGAAGCATTTTTGATCTTCTTAAAATCTTCAGTATGATCTTTAAGGAGGATGGAAATATTATAGATATGCATAATTTATATGATAAAGGCAAATCTGCTGACTGCTGTTAAGGGAAAGGGAAAAAAACCCCCATTTTTAAACAGAAACACAGCTTGCTGTTAGCAGTTGTGTTATACAACTGTCTCTAGAGCGAAGCCGGAACAACTCCTGTGCGAGTGGTCTTAGTGCTCACTGCCCACTGTCAGGCGTGGTGCATGGCAATACCATGGAAATCCTGAAGTAATGTGGGATAATGTAAGAGTTGTGTATGATTTCATCCTATCCACCAATTTTATTTCTGCATGTGTAGGTACACAGAGAGAGATGTTTGTATTTATCAGACACGTATATAAAAATAAGTGTTTCCTATATAAAGTTTATCTATTTCCTATATATATTATATCTTGGACTAAGAGATCTGGAGAACAGAAAAATCTTGAGAGTATTGCTCTACTTCATGCTGTGCCAAACACAATCCAAAATCAGGGAATTATGTCAAGAAACAGTTGCTCTTAAGCACCTGGTAGGTTTCCAGTTCTGTATCCCATTTGAATTGTATTTCTCTCCTGCGTGCGCTATATTTTTATCTGCCTGTCTTATTTTGTTACCCTCTGCTCTCTTCCATGTAAGTAATCTATACATTTGTAGACTTTTTAAATATAGCTACTGTGCTGATTTTAATTCAGTAAAGTTGCAGGGCTCATTGTGCTTCATTATGACTGTACAAGTCAGCAATGTAGGATTTAGTAGTAGAACCAGAATGTGACTCCTCTAAAGAAACAAGTTTCAGCTTCTTTCAGGAAACAACTGCGAAGACACAGCTGGTGAGGTGAAGGAAGTGCCTCCTTACTACAGAGAATTTTAGGTGCCTGTGTGCTTGGCCTTTTGCAGGAATTAAAAGCATCTTGTTCCTCATGCAGACAGCCCATGAGAAATGTGGAAAATAGATTTCTTTTACAGGTCTATAGAGAAACCTGGATGTGTTGTGCTTGTTGTCCAGCTGAGAAGGGGCAGGGGGAAGAGGCAGATGTTGCAGACTCCAGGGTATTTGGAAACAAAGAACTCCTTGTAGGATCCTGAATTGTCTGGGAGTTAGGGTCTGCGTGGATCTTGGTGGCTTTTGGTTTCCATAGCTTGGAAACCCTCAGATCTGTCTAGGGAGGAAGAGAGTCTACGTGGAAGCAGATGCTTTTCAGTGCTGCTTCAACCTCTAATGCAAGCCTAGAGGATTGTCTGGAAAATCACCTAAGAACGTATCATCAGTTTACATTTTTGTCTGTGAGTTCCCCTAGTCGAAGGGCGGCGTGTGGCGGGGAAGGGTATGTACAGGTACAAAGAACAGAGTGAAGGGAAGGCACAAGCAGGACTAGCACCATCTTAAACAACATTGTTTGTATGAAGGTGATGGATGAATATTAAAATAAACGTATACATTTCTTCCTTTGCCACTCTTCTCTTTATTTGACTTTCAGGAGCTGCCTGCAAACAGTGTACTGCTGATTTACTTGTCTGCCACGGGCGTGTTTCCATCAGGTCGTTCGGATAGTGAAGGTACAATAAAGGAATGCTCCCTGTCATGAACAGGGCTTGAATTCTCTTTATGTTCCAGGACAAGTGACCAAGAAAGATGTCACAAAGCTCCTTTTAAAAGACAAGTCAATTTTATTCTCCTGTCTGCTTAGTAAGATAACCTTTTTTGTCCCCCACAAACAATAGGTAATTTCCTATGGTTTAATTTGTGTGTGTTAACCTGAGACCTTTTCAAAGGACATACCTAGTTTTTGATGCATCTGAAGCATTAAAAGCTTCACCAGTTTTGAAGACCAGGTGGCTCAGTTGATGCATCAGTGCAAAGTTAATAAAATGGCTAAATGGCACTTTGTGATTCTTTCCAACCTCCAGTACTATGAGAACATGCGGTCAGGAGTTGGGTGGTAAAAGGGCTGAAGCATCTGCAGGGACTGGTCTATTTGCACGCTTGTTAACCTGACAATTCAAGCCCTTCTCATGATTTTTGAAAGTTCCTCTCACCTCATCCTCCTGTTCTTTGCAACCCAGCAGAATATTTGGATGCAGCTGCAATCTAAAAGCTGAAAATTGTTGGCTGAAGTAAACACAGTCAAAAGATCTGTTTATATCATTTAAGGAAATGAAAAAACAAAAAGTTTTTAACATCCTAAATATTGTACACGCCTCATCTGTTTGAGACTTGCATTCCTTTATAAGATGCATGCCTTGTCCATCCCTGTGCATGATTTGTAGAGCTCTCAAAATGTTAAAGGAAAAAAAGAAAAAAATCTCTGTCAGCTTCGGATTGTGGCAGTGATTTTTTTTTTTTTTTAACACTTTTAACATTTTACTTTTTGCTGCAACTTGGTGATAGGTTCTAACGGAACCATGTTCTTTGAAGCCTGTGATATGTCCACCTCGCTGCATGTATTGTCTCAGCTTACTACCTCACAGTAGAGGCATCCGGGTGCTGTCACCCTAAGAGCTGCACAGTCAGACCCCAGTGTTCCTTAAATGACTCCTGTTACCGCTGCGTTCTTTTAATAAGGTATAGTCTGCACAGACCAGAAAGTTCTACCTTATTAAAAGGGAGAGCAGCTGCAAGTTGCACTGTTCATTGCCTGTAAGCTGTTTGTGTTTGACAGATCACCTTTGTAACAGTGCTACATTAATGTATGTTCTGTTCCTAATGTTGCATTCCCAAAGCTTCCCTTAAAATTGAAAGGTGTCTTATGTATCCAAACCTGGAAACATTGCATTTAGTGGCCAAGTGTGGGTCAACCAACCCTGCAAACATATAACAGAATGAGGAAATCCTAAGACTTTATTAATGTTAGTGACATTCCATACCCATAGCAGCAGCAGAAATTTTTCCTGGTATCTCAAGCTTTTTTTTTTTTTTTTTTTTTTTTTTTTTAGGATTTTTTTATTGCCATTTTATTTGGTATTTTTAATAGCCATTACTTTCATCTTTGCTCCCCATCAGACAGTTAGGCAAGTAGCTCTGATGTGCAAACTTAGCAGAATATTTCTTTAGTGTAGCTTCAGAACACATGTCCAGGCTGTGTGCGTGTAAAAAATGTGAATTCTGTATTTGAAATATTAAGAAATAAAACTCTGCTGCAGATCTGAAATCTAGTTAAAACTGGTTTTCCCTTTCTAGGGGTATTGAAAGCATATTCACTCTATGAGCTCTCTCTTCTCCTCTTTGCAGTGTTATAACTGCAGATGCTGGTGTATCTACTCTGAGAAGCTGCAGGGTTTTTGATTGATTTAGTCTTACTGTTTGATCAAATTCTGAATCTAGAGTATGCTGCTCATAGAGTAATTTTACAAAGGTATCGATTCCCCGTATGAAACGTGTAATGGGTTTTAATCCTTTTGCTGAGTAGTGTATCAAGAGCAAATATTTGGATCATTTGTATTATGTTTGTGGATAAGTAGTGAACAAATAAATGACAAGTTAGGCAGTTGCATTGCTTGCTTCTATTTGATAGATGCTGAAACTACTAAAAATGCATAAAATTGAATACGCAGTTAGTGAAGTCTCCACATTGCTCCATCCTCTCCTCACAACTGCAGTAGTTCAGATCCACATAGTTCTCTGGGATTTGTGGTTGCTTCCTCCCTGTCATACAAGCATTAAATCTGTAACGGAGGTGAGTTGTCTCTGCTAACTTCAGCTTTCTTTTTGCCATGCGTAGGCCCGTATGATTTTGGTGGTGTTCTGACAAACAGTAACCGGGACATTATAAACGGGGACGCTATCCACAAGCGAAACCAGTCTTACAAGGAGATGCACTGGTAAGTTTCCTGGACCGTGGGCTGCTGCGTGTCTGAGAAACTCAGGCACTGTCGTCACAGCTTTGCAGCAATTCTAGCGCTCTGTGAAGCGTCCCTTTCTCATTTCAGTCTTCACCCTGGAGATCTCTACCCTTTCACAAGAAAGCCCCTGTTTATCATTGTGGACTCTTCAAACAGCGTCGCCTATAAGGTAAGGCTCTGGATGGCAGCTCCCCATGTGATAGGATGCAGTGTCAACCCCTAGTTAGCTTACACTTTTAACAGGCTATTTTTTTAAACAGTTTGTATTCAGTCTTTCTTTTCTTTTGAGGTTGTGCATGCTAGTCAGGATCTGATCCTATGAATAGGAACAAGAAGGAGAAGCACATGAACAGCCGCTCATTGGAAAGTAATAAATCCTCCTGGAGGGAAAAAAGGTTCAAGATTTCCAAGGTCTCTGGTGGGAGGTTTATTTTTGTTCTATACCAAAGACAAATCTTGGTGTGTGTGCATGGGGGAGGGAGATAACTAATCTGCCTTTTTTTTTCCAGTCATCCAACACTCAGTTGCTTTTAAGCAACAGAAAAGAGTCAAAGCATTGAGCCTGATCTTATAAAATGCGGGGAGTCTGTGCCTGAAAAGGAAATAACAAGACTCAAATTAGCATCCAGTGTTACTGTAGAGTGGTATATGCTTGGCCAATGAGCCCCCTTCCTAGGTGCCGTGGACTTACAGTAGAGTCACTCCATGTCAAATCTCCTTGGGGAGTCTGCAGTTGGGGCAATACAGAAGCTGGCCAGTTGAATCTGGCTGGCATTATGACATTTATTTCATTCATGAATGGGATACTAAGAATGTGCTGTATCTGGGGAAAGTGCCGCTTCCTTCTGTCTTCCTTTTTATAGCTCCATTATGTGCAGTGAGAAGAGTGAGCGTTTGCAGCTGCATTTCAGGAGGAATAGGGACGTCTAGTGGCCAGATGAACTCCTTCCTTGTTCAGTTTCCACAGCCTGGGTCATTTGTTCTAAAGGCATTTCCTGGCCAGTGAGAGGTGCTAAGTCAGTGATCAGTATGATGCAGAATAGTTCTGTACTGAGCCAGGGAGCACTCGTCTGACATTCTGAATAGTCACCTGGCCTCTCGGTGGCGTTTTTGGTTTCTTGCATTGTAGTGCATTTCAAAGGGCCTTTTAACTGTTACTGCATTTAACTTCCCCACACTAGATTTCAGGGGAAATCTGCTTTTTATTAAGTTGCCTTCCTCACCTAAAGGGACACAAACACAACTAGAATGCTTTACTTGTCTTTCTGAGAGAATGAAGATTCCAGGAGTATGGAAGTGGCTGCCAGGAGCTCTGACCCAGATCAGAATTGTGTGGGCACAATTGTGAGGAATCTAAACTGAGAATGGGGGGGAGGGTGTGAAGAGCATAGACCTCTCTTTTAAATGCTGAAGAGACTTTTTTTTAGAGCTGACCTTCACCTTCCCAGTGTACTGCCATTGAACCCAAGCAGGTAGATGTGTGGGGATGGGTGTAGGTGTTCTGTTTTCAGCTGAAGGTAGATGGCAGAGCTCTCAGTCTTGGTGTTTTCTAGCCCTTGTGAATTCCTGTCTGTTGTCGCTCTGTGTGTGCTGATGTGCTCAGTTCCTTGTCACCAGAAACTGGTGGTGCTGTCCTGTGACTGACTATCCTCTGGGTGTGTTGTGAGATGCTTTGTAGACACAAGCGCTGGCACAAAGAGGTTCTGTGAAACTGTGTGAGAAGTTGAAGTCTGTGTACTGACTTTTTTCTGCATGGCTGCTCTGATCTTTTCTGATAGGACAGTAGCTATCCTGACATTTAAATGTCACTGCCAGCAATACTGGCAGTAGCAGCAACTGCTCACACATCTTTTCTGCAGCCCGTTTCTGCTCTCCTGCATGCGCTCTCCTCTTCTCTCCTCTCCTCCCTCTCTGGAGGCCTTAAATGGTGATGACTGAAAGTAAGTCTTGCCAGGAAGCAACTTTCCAGTTTGTCAAATCAATGGCACTTGAACAGCTTCCTCCCCTGTATATTTAGCTGAAAGTGGAAGATAACTGCAAACCGAGCATAGCTACTTAAACCCATGATTCTTTTTTTTTTTTTTTTTAACACTTCCATTTAAATATAGATGGTTGTGTTCTTGAAAGTTACCAATGTGTATGTCGATGAAAGAATATTTTTAAATTGGTATCTTCTTGTAGCTGTGGTTGTCTAAGATTATCGTCAAATGCAAAGTCTTAAAAAAACCAAACCAAAACAAAAAACTCCAGCCAGTGAGAATGCAAGGCCTTTGTCAGCAATGTGGTATAAACACAGTAAGGCTTACATGTGAAGTGGCTTCTTCTGGAGATGATGGGTAGTCCCTTTTTTGGGAAGAGTTATGTATGATACACACTTTCAATGCAGCAATGCTTCTGTTGGAAAACTTGAATACTGAAGTAAAAAACCAGAGTCAATTTTGAAACAGAAATGTGTTTTACCCTTTTTTGAGTTGTCCATGCACTGAAAGGAAGGGGACTCTTTATCCAGAGCTGCTACCAACATCCAGACTGCAGGGCAGGTTTTCCTGGTGCTCCGCTCCAAGCCATGGCTGTGACATGCTCCTCTCCCTTTGCTACATCTCCGCCCACAGCACTTTTCTGTGGAAATCAGAAGTGGAGGTGGTGGGTGAACCGTGGTGTTCGCCTGGGCTACAGTAGGCAGTTGTGTCTGGCCAAGAGCTGAGATGGGTACCTGGAAGCTTGAGAGACTTCTCCTCCTGGAATCTATAGTTTAGATGTAGCAACTGGCACGAGCAGCTGCCTTCCAAGGAGCTGTGCTCTGTTAAACCGTGTAGCTGCTCCCCTGTGCAGGACTTACTGGCTATGCTGACTTAAAGCTCTGCTGTGACAAAGTCCAAAATGATCTCAGATACCGTCAGTGAGCAATACCTTCCCTGAGATAGACGAGTGACCCGTGGGTTTGCTCTAAGCTGTAGGCAGTGTTTAATTGCACTGTCACTTTACTGATGGAGCACATGGGAAGTCTGCTTTGCTCTCTGACTGGGTGAGGCAAGATAGAATTCAACACGTGACTGCTCATGGATGCCCTGGAGCGTGTGCCCTACCGGAGAGAGTGCCTTCGGTTCCGACTGGCCACGCTCGGGGTCACTCCTCCTGCAGTTTTAATGGTTTCTTTGTAGGAAGTTTTACTAATTCCTGGGTTGTCTGCAGTTACTGTCTTCATGGTAATGGTCTTGGTTTCTTCATTAGAGACCAAGCCTTAGTACCTAACATTATAAAATCAGTCTTGGGCTCTCAGTGAAATAGCAGGGGATAGGCCTAGGCAGCACTCTGCCAGATATGGGAAATGGTTTATTTAGATTAGACTAGATTACTGTCCTTACTGTTTAGCAGACTAAGATTAGATTAATTCAGTGAAACTAATTGAATTAAAATACACTGCCTGGAAGGGGAAGTTCCATTTGAATTAAGCAGGAGCTGGAAGGAATAAAAAAAAAAAAAAAAAAGCTTTTTGATGCTTCTAAACAAGCAAATCCTTCCGGTGATGTTCCCCTTGCATTCATAACCTGCTGGTTTAAGAATACAACCCCCAGAGGTGCCTGTTGCAGTCGTGCTCTGGATGCGTGGTACCAATGTGTGCTCTGATGGGATGCAGACATGAGCCTCTGTCTTTGGTGGCTTTGCAGGCCTTCAGTGTTAGGAGAGCTGTTTTGGTAGGACATGGGGCAGCTAATGACGTTGTGTAAATTAATTATGACCAGCCAGTATAGCTACCAGACAGATGCACAGTAGAACTGTTATCAGGTAAATGGTGGTGAAACTGGACAACGGTGTCATTTGAAATTTCTAGAGAAATTCTGGTGCATTGGGACATTTAGGCAATAATGAAGATGCTGGTGGAAGGTGCCTGAAATGAGTATTGTAAAATGAGGGTTCAGCATAGCGGAGGTTAAGATTATGGCATACTTACTTTAGAGGAAACTTGCTTTTCTCTACTGGGCTTTTCTGTTTCATCAGAAGTAGTTCCTCCTGCTAGAAGGAAATGGGAAAGAGATGACATTGACCGAATAGTTCAGTTGGTACTGAGGAAAGATGCTGGATCTGCTTTGACCTGAACACCAACAGCTTTCGCTTTTACTGCAGAACGTGATTTCTTTTTATTTTTGAGGCAATAATGTATTACTACAGAAAGCCATATTGCCATTAAATGAATATCTGCTATCAGCAGAAGTGAAAGGAGAGAATTGTAATTCCTTTAAAATGTAATGGGTGATATTCCTTCTGTGCTGTCATCTATGAGTAAGTCAACGTGTCAGCTGTACTGCCAGTGCTGAGCTGTGTGACGGGTGGTAGTATGTTCTCTGTCATTGAGAGTCTTTGTTTGCACCCTTAATCTGCTGAATAGTCAAAAGCAAGCAAAGTGACCATCAATACTTCAAAATTCTTATCTGTTACAGAATTTCACAAACTTATTTGGACAACCATTGGTGTGCTTGCTTTCTCCAACAGCATATCCAAAAGCATTGCAAGGTATGTGTGGTTTGCATGTCCTAACAAGCTGCAGTTTTGCTGTGTATCTATCCCAAACAAGTATAATTTAGATTCTTCAGGGAAAGACAGCTTTTTGTCACTATGTAATCCCTGAATCAGATTAATGTTCTTTATTATAATAAAGTTTAGGTTCTGTTCATGGCAAATAATTTGTTCTACCAATGATGATATTTCTACAGACAGCTTCAATGAGTGCTGGGAGGCAACGTTTCTTCTGCACAGAGACTCAGAAAATTGCCAGCCCTATACTGGGATGATGATGATGATGATTAGCACTTTGGGTAGCCTTATTAGTCCCAAAAAGTGGACAGAGTCAGAATTTTGGAGGGATTGTATAGGTTCAACTGCCTGGTTATTTGAATGAAACAACAATGTCCATGTTTAATACTTCTCTGTAGGATTTGTAATCAGCATCTTCTATCATTTGTTTCTGTTCTGACTTTTGTGTTATGTGCTCAAAATAAAGAAATAGGCCTCCCACAATTCATGAGAAAATCTCATTTCTCTCGATGTTAAGCACATCTCCAGCCAGCCTTTATTGCCAATCATTGCATCATCTCGAGAACAGACCTGCCACAAGAGGAGAGGAGATGTAACTAACACAGTTCCTCTGTTGCAGATTTAGTGGGTGAGCGACTCCATTCTGTGGCAGGGACAGCTTTTCTGTTTCATGTGCCAAATGTATCTCTTTGTCTATTGATTTTTTTTTTTTTTTTTAGATCAGTCTCAGCGGGGTAGCCTCTTCACACTCTTTCTGAACAATCCTTTAATGGCATTCCTATTTGTCTCTGGATTATCAAGCATGCGCAGAGGATTGTGGGAGAAGTGTCAAGATTACCTTCGAAAAATCAACCGAGATATTGCCCAGCTGCTGACCCACTCCCGATCCATAGGTACGTGCCTCAAGGTGCAGAGCTGAACCCCTGAACCTCAGCACCCCTCATATGCAGATGCTGGTTTTACTTGCTCAGCCTTTGAGGGACAGAATGGGGAATAAGGGGAACACATGAGAATCCGTAGTGGTTTCCCTCAAGTCTGTTCTTTCAAAAAATAAAGTAAAAAGATTAAGCCTTTCTAAACTGACTTTTCTTTGCCTTCTTTACAGATCAGTCCTTTCTTCAGTTTTTTGGGGATGAATTTCTTCGCTTGCTTCTAACAAGATTTATCTTCTGTTCGGCTACTATGAGGATGCACAAAATTTTCCGGGTATGCAGGAATATCTGTCCCTTTGTGAGCACGACAGCCCAGTACATACAGAATTCACTGCCTCATGATGGAAGGGTCTTAGAGCTGAGCAGATCACTGTGATGTCAGGAAGATAACTGATGCTCACATGCTAATGCCTGCAGCCCGCGTTGAATCTGGGCCTTTGTATCTCTCCAAAGGCACGAAGCCTTTGACTTGCTGAATCCTTATTCCTCTACATAAGTAACAGATATACTCTAATTCATTTATGTCACTCTGAACAGCCTTGTCTGCTAGAAAAATTCCTCTTAATAATTCAAAATTATTATTTCTACACAACTAAAAAGGTGTAGAACAATAGAAGAGGAGGTGGGGAGGAGTGGAATGTTATTGCTGGGATGTATTCTAGTGTGAAAGGATTTTGAAATTACTTTGTAGTGTAAATTAATAAGCTAAACAGGAAGATGGAGCTTTCCCTCCCTGTAGGCTAATGCTGTGCTGACAGTGGAGTCTGCTTCTGGATCAACACCATTTTATATATGTGAGTGTTGGGATATAAACTGCCCACTCCCTTTTAAACAGAGCAGAAAAAGCTGGGAGTTGAAGCACAGCAAGGTAGTGTTCCTCTTGTCTAACTGCAGACATTAGTAGCTTTCCAAGCCTAAGTCAGCTACCTGGGCTGCTTTGGCATCAGGGAAAAGCAGCAGGTCTTCTGTTAGTGGGGATAGATTTGCCCCCAGTGTCATAGATAGTTGGTTTAGGCCAAGATCAATCTCCCACTGGAGATGCTTACATGGCTGTAATTTCCAGAAATGAGCTCCAGCCTAGGAGGTAAGTAGATGTGAAGTCTTTTTGTCTTTTTTTTGTGTGTGTGTGTGTGTTGTTGTGGGTTGGTTTTTTTTTGGGGGGGGTTGCTTTTTTTTTTTTTTTTTTTCTTTTTTTGCATGGCTTCTGTGAACAAGTTATTAACCATCTTAGATGACAAGGTGTTTGTGTTGCATTGCCCCTGGGACTGTCTCCGAGTCAATGGGAAGAGAAAACAGGAAGTGCTAGAGTATCTTCTCTCTCTGTGGCATGCTAAACAGATTAGGATACCTCTTAGGTGAGATTGGCCTTTTGCAGTATGCTTCGTAAAGGGTGTGAAAATAAATGAATGTCTGTTTCTCTTTGTTTTCACTGTCATCTAGCAGGAGACTCGAAATTATCCAGAATCTTACCCTCAGCTGCCACGAGATGAAACGGTGGAGAACCCTCACCTCCAAAAGCACATTTTGGAGCTGGCTTCCATACTGGATGTTAGGAATGTTTTCCTGGAAAACACCCTCGATGACTATTAAAAGAAACTGTCTTACTACAAAGGGGTTTCCCTGGCCACAGATTTTGAATGGTGCAGTTTTATAATGTGAAAATCATAAAAGGAAGTACTTGATTTTATTTTTAAATTTAGGACCATTATTTTAAGAAGTAATACTAAACAGCTGTTAGTTGAGCTGTTCCATTCTGTATGGGGTCAATTTTATAAGCTGAAGTTTTCATGTCTTTTAAATGTTAAAGAATCACTAGAGGTTTATTTCTGGTCTTGTGGCTGTCAACCACATTTCCAACAGCTGATCCTAAGCATAGAAGTATTATTGGTTACCTTTAGCCCACATTTGTGGAAATCCTTTATTTTTATACAATTTTAAGAAATTGGGAAAAAAAAAAAATTTCAATAGAAAGCCCAGTATTTTATCCCCAAAGAGTCTGGATTTGAAATGGTAAAGATGGAACCACGCAGTGCAAACCAACAATAGCAATAAACCAGAGTCCTTCATAACAAATATATTTTTTCAGTGTTAGCCAAGTAAGTAGACAAAACTGTGGACAATTAAGTTGCATTTGGAGCAGTGGGTTTGAAGTGAAGTTGTAAAGATACTTAATAATCCCTTTAAATTTGACAGAGCAATTTTATACACGAACTCCGTGCTGTTGGCCAAGGACACGGTTTCCACCCTGCCTGACGGGGTCGATGGTTAGCAGATTAAAACTCTGACAGCGAGCCCCCGTCTCTCGCTGTAACATGGGTCACCTTGCCATTTTATTGCTGCCACAGTTTTCTGGGAGGAGGGGACACTCATTTGAGGTACTAGATAGAAATTCTTACCTTTCCAGCAGGTGTTATCCCCCCTTTCTGTGTGTGGATGGAATGTGTGGCTCCCGCAGTGTTACCAGTCCCTGACTGGAGCCAAAAGAATGTCCTGTGTAGTGCTGCATATGAGCCCTTCCCGTCACTTGCTGGTCTGACCTGTCTGTGCTGGATCCCTCTGCCCTACGAGAGATGCTGATGCTCCTCTTGCAGCTTAAACAAAGTGGGTGCTGCCCTAAAGCCCTGTTAATGTTTTGCATGCCCACCACTGCATCTCAGTCCTTCCTTTGAACCAGTGGAACCTAGGGGCCGTAACAATCTGTGGTAGCAGCACAGGCCCCCTCAGCCCATACTGCTCAGCTTGTGTACATTAAGGAGTGCAATTGCCTTTGTAAAGGCATTTGCTGGGGAAGGCAATTCCAACTGCTGGCAGAAGTGCTCGCTGCCTCATTTGGACTGTTCTGCCTTCCTTGCAGAGCTAGAAGACCTCTTGCAACTCCCGAAAGTGAGCGTGAGCAAGGAGAAGGAGATGAAAATATTTTAAATTATTAAATGAAAAAGTCTATTGTCACTGTTCCGTGGGCTGCTAGAAAATAAGTGAAAGGACAAGTCTGATCAGTGCTTTTATGTCTCTACTTTTAGGTAAGAAAATGCAGAACTTGGTGACTACCATAGTATCATGGTAGGCCTGTTTGCAGTGCCGTCATACAAGGTATGGTCTAGTCAGCTGGAGTAGTGAAGGGCTCTGGCGGACCCCGTTGAGCAGAGGAAAGCACAGTATGGAACAGCAAGAGTTACTGATTGTAGCTGGGAAGTTTGCATGAAGGTTCTTTGTAGCTGGGCTGAAGCTTATGCCATCCACTCTTTCCTTTCCCACGTGTAAAAAAATTCTGTGAATGCTCATGTTTGTTCTGAGCAGCCCTGAACCCCCCGCCTGCCACCACCACTTGGTGCTGCTCCTCTTTGGACACGGCAGGACTTCATTACCTGGGATGTGGAGTTTCTTTCAGAGTGTGTGTTTGTGTGTGTGCATGTGTATCCTCGGCGTTTGTGTGTATATGTACAATACGCATACATCTACTGGCTGGTGTAAATTGTAAATATGTATATATGTATAGGTACTTGTATATGTATTAAAAAGAATGAAACAGTACAGTGTCTATATACAAAATTTATATATACACACATACGCCATTTTGGGTGTATTCCACAAGGTTCTGCAGATCATTTGTGGTTGTAGTAAAGGTTGTGGCTCCTCTGCTGTTGTAACTCGCTGCTTCCAGGGGCCTGCACTTTGACCATGAAGTAATTCACAGCCGCTGTCAGGCACGGGGGGCCCTGGGCAGCCAGGGACAGGAGTACGTACGCCTGTATGTGTTGCAGTGATGAGATCCATGTGTTCTTAGCTGATGATCTGCCTTTCTTTCTGGCAAGAGGTCCCCAGTCATTCAAACGTGGGGTTGTCTGTAGACACTAAAGATGAAGAAGGGCTTTAATGCAGCAGCGAGAGGTTTATCTGCTGCTCCACCAGCAGTGTGCAGCTTGCGTGCAAACAGGGAATTTAGTTTTCCCCAGCTCACTGCCTTCCAACCAAATGCTTTTGTTTTGCTTTAGCTTTTTGCTGTTCTCATTTGGGTTCTGTTTATCTGGAAAAGAGATTTCTAAGCATAGGAGTGGTGATGATTCCGTTAGCGTGGGCTGGTGAACCTCTGGGACATTGCTCGTTAACTGACAGGGAGAGCCTGGACAGACCCAGTCTTTGTGTTAGCTGGGCTGAAGCGAGGGGGCTTTGCTTGTGATCCAAGAGGCTTCTAATCCTCTTTGCAGCCCTGAGAAGAGGGTCTGTTTGCTTGTCACCCAGGTGGATCTAAGAGGAGAATGTGTGTTTTAAAACAAACAAACAAACAAAAACGAAAAAGAAGCCAGAGTGTAGGAGGAGAATATAAGGCCGTGGAAACTAGAAGCTGAACTTATCAGCAACAACTGTCCAGGTCAAAAACTGCTTCTTGAGGTCCCTCATTCTGTTCTTACCTACTGCCCTGCTGTTCCGAGGTACACCGCTGGCAGGGGTATTCAAAGATAAAGGTTTTGCTCCTGTTGTGTTGGTAGGAGTACAAGACCTTACTTTGTAAGCAAAAGGCTGATACCCTCTGTCTGCTCTAGCCCTAGATAGGGTGAGTATCTGATCTTGGATTTTGAGCCACCCCCTCCCTTCCCACCCGGAACAACTGCATTCAAGATGAAAATATTGATATATCCCCTCCCAGTAAAGGCTTGTCTTGTTTCAACTTACTAAGTCACTCTAAACTTGTGCTACTGTGTGCTGTGGTCGTAGGTACCTACTCGATGTATGCTTGTATGTACTGAAGAAAAATTTGGTCTTTGTATCTAGCAGTCCTCGCTGTCGAAGCGAAGCAAAGGCTGAACCATATACTAAATGAGAAGAGAACAAAACCTTTTCTTCTCCAGCCTAACGCCTTCCCTCTTGCCTCGCTCTCCCTTTCTCCATTTATCTTTATTGCTCGTGTTTGTGGAGAGGACTTGCCACCACCAGGCAGTACCCAGTTAAAGGGGTAAATTCTGTACGTAACTCACTGAGAGGAGAAAGCGAACTGGACCGCTCCTGCCTAGCTCCCAGCCTACTGCGTGTGGTGCTTCAGACGAACCCTGCTCCGGCAGCAGGCACCTGTTTGTGCTCCTGCTTCAGCTTAGAAACATCCAGCCAAAGATACTGCTGCTGCCTTTGGGTTTTTCCCCTTTGACTGCTCAAAATAACAATGGGAGGGGAATCCAGGGTTACAGTCTTCAACGCTCTCGTTTTTAATTACTCTCGGGATGTGGCCATGTCATTTTGCTTTATGTGCAAGCTAAATGGATCACTCACTGCTGTGAGCTGTGCAAACCGGACTTGCTCCCTGGAGTGCTTTCTTGAGAAGTTTCAAGATGGTTTGTTGGGGTAGCTCATCACAGTAATATCCATCAAGTTATGACTTACTAAACCCCTCAAGACTGTTCCCCAGGAAGATGCTCAGAGATGCCTTTTAAGGACCATAGGAAATGGACGGAGGTGGGGGGGGGGGGGCAGGAAAATAGGCTTCAAATAATCATCTCCAAAAGCTACACCTCCAGTAGTTCTGGTCAGGCTTCTCCTCGAAGGACAGGAGGAAAGTGCCGCTCCAAGATCCATCTGTTGTGAAGCACCTCCCCTGCCCCACCGCCTGCCTTGTGCTGTAACTCCATGCTGTGCTTCGTCTGCTTTTCCCTGAAAACTAAACAGCTTGGAATCTGAAATTCTTTTTGTCTTGAGGCTTCTTTTACAAAAGCTTTAGCTATCTTAAGATTATTCAGGAACTGTTCTGGCTCCAGAGCTCTCCTTTAATCCTACCCGGTATCGGTCGCTGGTGTGTGGTGGCTGCTGCTGGGACGGAGGGAGCTCCGCGGGCAGGGACAGCACGAGTTGTCCTACGAATAAGGGCAAAGCCCCAACACCCTGAGCTCTGAGAGCTGCGCTGGGCAGCTCGGTGATGTTAGATGAGCTGGGGCTGGCCTCTGCGTGAGGGACGCTGGCACAGAGGACAGGGGCAAAGATCTCCAGAGCAGAAATCTTACATTCCTGTGCTGGCTCTTGTATATATATTTTTTTTCTTTATATATATATTTGACTTTTTTACAACAATACTGTGTATTGCAAGTGCTCTGAAGCTCTGGATGCCCGCAGGTGGAGCAGGGGAGGAACCCAAGGGACACTTGTATCTGCTCTGTATGTAGGAGTGACAATAAGCCACCATCTATTTATTTATTTATTTATTCCCCTGCCACAACAGAGGAGATTTAGTTCAAGTCTTCTAAATTTGGCAGATCTTTGGGGGGGATTAAGGAGCGTCTCTGAGCTCCTCTTGACTCACTAACATGCCAGCTGCCCTAATGCACACGCAGATGTTTTGCTGTTAAGAGATCCTGGTTCCATTCCCAGCAAGAGCAGACTCCAGCCCAACCTGCCAGCCCAAAGGAGCCCCCTGAGCAGTGCAGGTCCTACTGGAGCCAGCAACAGCAGCTGGGCCTTCAAGACTAAAAGCCTGGTTGAGTGTTGCAGATTCCTCCCGGCACGCGTTCGTTATCGCCCCTCGGGTGTCAGGGGCTCGGTAGGAGCAGGATGCAGCCTCACGCAGGCGGAAAAGCACCAGTTGCGTCTGGCCTGGCCAAGGCTCAGCACCCAGCGGGAGGGAGGGAGCCTTCTGCAAACGCGGCGAGTCAAAGTAGCTCTGTGCAGGTAAAAGAAGCGTTTTGTCTCGACAAGTATTTACTATCAGAAGTAATTTTATAGTGAATTGGTTTGAAGTTATTTTACAGCCACGTGCTTGTATATCGTATTTTGGTAAAAACGGCTATTTTACTTAAAATATATAGAAATATATCAATAAACCATTTTTGGAGAAAATAGACTTTTTTTTTTTTTTTTTTTTTTTTCCTCTCCTGCGAGGGCTCTGCAAATCGCCGAAGCAGCAGAACACCAGAGCCCAGCCTGCCCTTGCTCGGGGTGGCGGGGGAGGAAAGAATCCCGCGCGTGTTGTGCTGCTGGAGCCCAGCGTGCGCTGGAACCCGCTCCGGCTGCGCTCCAGAGGCCACCACCGGCCCGCGGGTCGGTGCCAGCAGGGCCCGCCGGCTGCCGCCCCCGCCGGTTGCCACCCTCGCCGCCTCTTCACTCGCTTTCCGTGACTTCTGAGCAACCTCCGTGCGCTTCGGTTCCCGCCGCCGGCCCTCGGGCTTTGCTGAGCACGAGCCGCGCGCTGTCCCCTGTGCGTGCGGGGGTTGGGGACAAGGCCGGGCCCCGGGCCCTCGGCCGCTACCGCCGCCCCGGCCGCGTCCCCGCCGTTCGCTGCCCATAAACCGCCCGGCGCTCGCAACCGAGCGGTCGCTGCGGGACTGGGCGCGAGCGGGGCTCGGTCCCGCCCTATCGCGCCTGCGCACGGGCCCGCGCCGCTTCCGGCCCGCGCGGCGCTTCCGGGTCAGCGGCAGCAGGGGAAGCGGCGGCGGCCCCGGGCCGGGCCCCGGGCGGTGAGGGCTGGGGGGGAGGGGGCGGCGGCGCAGGGCTAGCGAAGCGGGAAGCGGTGGGGCTGGGTCGCAGCGCTCGACCGGGGGCCGCGGGTGCTTCAGAACGGGCAGCAGCGGCCGCCGCGCATCGGTCCTCCGGGGCACGGGCCGCCCCTGGCTTCCTTCGCCTCGGGGGGTCCGGGCTGCTGAGAGGGACCCGCTGGGCTGCAGAGTCTCGCACAGCGCTCCCTCAGCGGAGGCCGGCGGGGCCGCTGCCCCTGCCCGTCCCGGCGGGGCCGGCAGTGCCGCCGAACGCGGGCACGGCTTCGGCTCGTCTGGGGTAGTTTCTTTTAAAGGGTTCTGCTCTGGGTGGCTTTTTTCTTCGTGTGTTATGAGAGATGTGATCTTAAAAGGCGTTCAGCTATCTTTAAACGTCTAACGAGGGTAGACCTCTTTAGCGTGGAAACCATATGTCTTTAATTTGCAGGTACTGTCGGGCTATGAAGGCTTTAATGGAACTAGAACTGCAATAAAACAGTGAACGAGGCACGAAATTAAATCTCGGCATCTGGAAGCTGTAAGCAGCGTGTCAGTAGATTAAGCATATTGCAGGTAGTGGCTTTTCAAAGTACCTGGACATTCCAGTGCTGTAGAGCAGTAAAATGTTTGCCAAACTGAAGAAGAAGATAGCTGAGGAGGCAGCGATTGCTCCCCGGCCCGGAGGAGCTGCCAGGATCCCCAGGTCTGTCAGTAAGGAGTCGATTACATCGGTGGGAGCAGACTCGGGAGATGACTTTGTAAGTTACACCTGCCTTTGAACTGTGGTTACTCTGTTTCTATTTTGGCTTTACAGAGGAGCATCTTAAGCTCACTCTATGAGTTTAGTAAGTGTTGTGCTGTCTTTGTAAGTGTACATCTCCATGGGTCAATGAATCATTAGCTTGAGTAAACTTAAATACTGAAGAGAATGTGTTTGTACGTTAACTGTAGTCGTTACTAGGAGGCTGATATTCTCAGGTAACCATGAATTACAAAGCGAGCTTGATACAGAATGTGGTTAAAGAGACACGAAAGACTGACTTAGGCTGTAGTAATGTGTAAAATACCCATTGTAAAGTTAATTACAGAAGCAGTTGGACAGGAGGTAGATCCTGGTTAGCTCTCATCTTGCTATGGGCCTGTGTTCACCCTTTGGCTTCGGGCCTCTCTTCCCACTTGAGTGTATTGTTCATATCACTGCCAGCAGCGTGTGTGCAGTTTCATTGCACTCAAAACTATTGTAGTTACTTCAGTGTCTCATTTAAACTCTTTGGTCGTGAAGCGTTGTTTAAGCAAGCGGTATAATTCCAGCAGCATATGGGTTAAATGAAACCCTGTCATGCTCTGGTGCCTCTGTCTATCGTATTTCTGAAACCTGGATTAGGACAGGATGTCACACCACGGCTGGAGCCAGCAGCACCCGCTGTATTGCAGCAAGTCCCCTCATTGTTCCCTCCACTGCCTGCAAAATGGGGAAGCTATTTATCTGGTTCAGTTTTAATTTATTTTTTCTGAAACTCAGCAGAAATTCCAGTTCTGTTAAGCAGACAGTTGGAGCTCCTCGCGATTCAATGCACTTTTCAATGGAAAGATACTAGTTTTGCATTTTCCTGAAATTTGTTTTGCACTTAAATGTTCTTGTGTAGAAATTTCATTCGCCATCTTGAGAGCTTAGAGAATAGAAAACAAATAACGACAGCTGAAGTCTTGAGTGGTTTTCAGAAAACCTCTAAGAGTTGGTTTAGCTGTTCTTAATATTATTCTTATGGAGCAAAAGACCCCATAGAGCATCACAAGTCGGATTTGCAGTGGGTTTTGCATGGAGTGAGCATTGCACAGCAAGACAAGGCGCTGGTGCTCGTGCAAGCTCGCTCACCTGAAGATAGTTGCTGTTTCACTTCGAATTATTTAGTTTTTCAGGAGACTTTTGCTTTGACCCATCTGCCCTGCAGAGCCTGGCTTTCTCCCCCCTTATTTTTTGTATTTTGCCGGTTCCTCAGCAGTCAGTTTGAACAACAAGTTTTCAGCCAGAGCTTTTTTGGGAAGTGCTGTATTTGATGAGCAGCCCAGCATTGCAGAGCTGGCTGTTTAAGCTCTTACTGTTTTTTTTCTTCAGCGTTTTTCACACTTTCTGCCGTGCTAGTGCAACTTTCCTCTTGAAGTGAAAAACGGAAGCGTTACTCCTGGGCGGGACGGTGGTTAGTATGGTAGTGTATGATGGCAGGGTCGCTTGTTCTAAGCTTTGTAAGTTACACGAGTGTTGTTTTCCTACCAAGGCTTCTGATGGAAGCAGCTCTAGAGAGGATCTCTCATCCCAGTTGTTCAGAAGAAATGAACAAATACGAAAACTGGAGGTCAAGCTGTCTGGTATGTGTCTTCATGCATATAGCACCCAATTACTGCAGCAAATGTTTTCCTATAAGTATTTAAGTTTTTTAAAAATACATGGGGTTAGGGGGTTTTTGATAATTGATTTGTAACAACCCTGTCGCCTGTCATCGAGGTAGCACCCGGTGTAACTGATTTTTTATAGGATGATTGACTCTCTTCGCCGATCTCACGACATGCTCTGTGGCTCTTTTGAAGAGCTGGGGTAGGTCTCTGTCCCCACGCTTCAAACAGCAGATTGCCCCACTTTTACTTTCCTTACTCTGTGCATGTAAAAGTTTGTTTCTCTTGGGGTCTGAGCTTTCTGAGGTTGACAGTGACACAGCGCCATCCTTAAAGCAGTGAACTTTGAAATTAAGAAGGAGCAAAGGGTTCAACATAAAAGTTTTGAGGCTTTTTGTTGAGTTTTTTTGTTTGGTTGGGTTTTTTTTGTTGTTTTGTTTTCTTTTGAAGATAACACCTTGTGCTAAGCTGGACTCAGGGCTCTGCTCTGACCTGCTCCCTGGCCCCAGACTGGAGACTGGGCCAAGCAGCATCCTGCTGCTGCTTCCCAAAGCTCATGGAAGGCCTTGGAAAATAAGGAAAGGTTGTAGCCAGCTCAGGATTGTTTTAATTGATCCTGGAGACCTAGCAGACTCCTGTCCAGTTAAGACATAGGATTCAAAAATGACTTCACATGGCAATTTGAAAGGGCAGAGGTTTCACCTGTTTTCCCAAGGTAAACTTAAGAGCTGGTTGTGGCTTAGTATGAGAGAGGGAAGCTCTAAGTGTTGAGAGACTCATGCAAGCAGCCCAGTCAGCGAGTAAATCCTCCTTTCTGTTGCATATAACTTCTCCAAGGTGTGTGTTTAGTTTGTTTTGTTTTGTTTTTTCCTGTCTGCCTGCCTGGTCTGTTCTGCTCCGTAGGCACTGTAGTGGTGAGGGATTGTTAGCCAAGGGCTCAGTCTCAGAGGCACCGTGTGACCGCAGCAACAAGCAGCATGGAACAGGAGAGACCTTTCCCAGACAGAGTTAAACAGATCACAGTTCTTGGATGAAGTAAAAAGTGGGGATAGTTCTTAGTTCTCTCGTACTGCCCTGTTTGGTGTAACTAGTCTGCCTAGGATAAGTCCTCCTGTTTGTACCAGCTGTTTACCCCATGGACAGTGCAGAGCTATTTGCTTGTGTTCATTGTTATAGTTATAGTCACCCAAGTTTTCCTCAGCAGGAATGATTTTCTGATTGAGAAAATCATTGTCATTTTCCACTCATCCTTTTTTCTTTTTTTTTTTCTTTTTTCTTTTTTTTTTTTTTTTTTTTTCCTTCTTTTTTTTTTTTTTTTCCCCCCGGAAACTTCCCTCCCCAATGTCTGTTCATTCCTGGTCTGTGCTTCTCCCTCCTCACACAAGATTATGCTGATCAGATCCGAAACTTGCAGAAGATAAAAGAGAAGCTTGAAAATGCATTAGAAAAGCATCAGGATTGTACGTACTTTTCTTTTTCCTTTTTTTTTTTTTTCTTTTAAGTTTAAAATTGTTATAGTTGGAGGCAAACAGGTTTGATGTATGGATGTTTTAATCATTTCCTTTCAAACTGTGCACCTCTAGGTTGTGAAGATTTAGAACACAAGCTCTCGTTTAATTTACAGTGTAAAAAGCAGCAGTAGTGTGTTGGGTGTTGAACAGAATAGTTGTTGTACTCCTCCTGCCACGCATGGAGCTAACGTGGGAGAGAGATTTTTGAAACCTCTAGGTTTGTTATAGTCCAGTGGGGAGCAGCCTTTCTATCTTCTGTTATTTCTGGCCCTTGTCCAACGCGCGAGCGGTGTGAGGTAAGCAGCGGCACAGCGCTGGTGCTAGAGAGTCAGGATGGGGCTAATGACTTGCAGAAGCAGCTCTTTAAAGTTATTTATAACTTAGAGAAAATTGAGAAGTGGTTTTAAAGATGAGTTTTTAATACAGCTGGTGATTCTCTGTTGATAGCCTCCATGAGGAAGTTTCAGGAGCAGAATGAAGCTCACCAGGCCAGTCGAGCCAAGATGGCTGAAGGAATGGCCTTGGCCTTGGAAAAAAAGGACCAGGTAACAGAGCTCTAACAACTCGCCTTTGACTGTCTGTGCAGATCCGAGTGCGTGACCTGGATGTTTTAAGCAGGTGTCACTGTGAATTAAAGTGGTGGTGTGTGTGCTCAGTGTGCCAGTGCAGGGAAAGGAGCAGGTATTGCGGTCCAATGACTTGTCATCATTTGGACTGTTCTTACTCTTTCTAGAAAGAGCCCACAACAGTTTGCAGTGGCAGGTTGTACTTCTGCTTTCTGTTTGATCATATTCACTTGCAGCAGACCTGTTGTCACTTTTACTTTATTTTGATTTTTTTTTTTTCTTCTCTTGTTCAGGAGTGGATGGAAAAGCTGGGTCAAGTTGAAAAGGTAATTAACCTTTGGATTTTGGAGAATCTTTTTTTTCCATGTGTCAGCACCTGCCCACTTCCTACAGCTCAACTCTGTTCAGCCCTTTTTATTGTTTGATCTTTGTTCAGTGGGAGAGGCCAGACATTTGCTTTCATTACCACCCCCAAAGCTTCAGGTGATATTTCTGGAATTATGTTTCAGTGGAGAAGTAAGTAATGATGGGTTGCAGTGAGAAAGATCTTCTACTGCAAGGTGGGACAGTAGTTTCCATTATTACAGAGGAGGCAGCTGGGATGCAGGAGGAGGTAGTGACTTCACCTTGCAGTAGGTTGTCTGTTTATAAAATAAATTAAACTGTTTGGTAGGGATTTTTCTAATACAGGATTTCAGGCTTTCCAGCTGTTTAGTGTATTTTAAAGTATCTCTGACTACCAGGACATTAAGTGTGCATCTATTTGTTGTCCATTTTTAAGAGTTCAGTTAGGTGATGACTGGCTGCGTTGTAATGAATATGGATTTTCTCCACATTGCCTCCTGCTGCCCAAGGAGTTTCTAGTCCTGCGTGTAGCACCATCAGACACCCTCATGGCTGCAAGACAAGATTCCTTTCCTAGAGACTTTATTTAAAGTCACATTGACTTGAAATGAGCATACAGATGTTCTTGGATTAATTTTTGGTTTTGTTGGTTTATCAGGAAAAAAATATGCTTGAAACACAGGTAAGAGAAATGAGGGAGCAGAGTTTGAACCTTTTTCAAAAAAGAGATGAACTCGATGAACTGGAGGGCTTTCAGCAGCAGGAAATTGCCAAAGTTAAACACATGGTAAGGTTATTTTAATCTTTTTTTTTTTTTTTCCCCTTTAATAATATTTCTATTAGAATACCAAGTTAGTGGTAGCTCTGCATTAATGTTTTTAGCCTTTATGCTTGTATACAGTTGTGGGCAGTGTCAAACCCCTTACAGTAGGTACTTGCCTACATTATCACTTAGTTTATTTCAACTGTGACTTTTTGGGGAGTTGGTTTTTATCTCATTTAACTCAGGTCAAAACAATAGAAAAAAACCAAGCTTCTGTGAGAAGGCTTAGTCAGCATTACTGGGTCATCTCTATTGTCAAAGATAACATTCTAATATTCAGCTTTTGAAAAAAGAAGAATCTCTGAGCAAAACAGAGCAGGAACTAGAAGTGTGCGCTCGAGAGCTAACCTGCGTTAAGGAGCTGCTTCAGGATGCAAGCAACGAGTCAGCAGGCCTCAGGAAGGATCTGCAGGAGTTGCAGCAGCAGTTCTTGGAGCTAGAGGCACAGAGGTATGGACGGGGTGTTCAGGAGGAGCAGGTCCTTTCCCCTATACTTCACTGTGTGCTCAGTTCTGTCCTTTTGGGAAAGTTTAGGTGTGTAGTGAGTTGACTGAATAATTGTTTCTGGTGTGCCCATGTGGATGTAAATGCCAAATTTATATCTCTTTTCAAGCCAATTATAGTAGTAGTTGTTCAGGGTTTTGTAAGCTTGTTATGATTTTTAATTTTTTTTTTTCATATTTTAAATGCTTAACCGTCACTGATTTTAAGAAAATGTATAATCAAGGAGTGGCTGATTTTAGTACAAGGAAATCTTGTTGTTGTTTAGTCCATTTTCATAAGCAGCAGAATTACCTGCTAAAGATAATTTTTCTGGAACAGTATGTCACCTCTTTTTATTCTCTTTCTGTGAAGAGATGAACTAATGACAACTGAGACAAATGCAGAAAATAAGATCACTGCTCTGGAGTTAAGAGAACAGGAGCTACAAACTGTCATTCAGCAGCTTTCTGTAGACTTGCAAAATGTAAGTTTGAGTTAAGTGAGATTTGATTCAAAGAGCTCCTCTTGTCTGCAGAAGTTAGAATAGATATCGGCTACGTGGTTTTGGAAATCTAAGTTTCAAAACAAGTAATTTCTCAAATTTTTTAGGCTCGAGTTGCTGGTTCTGGATGTGAGAAGAGACTGGAAACATTACAGGTGGAGCATGAATCTCTGAAGGTGGAATATGAACAACATAAAGAAAAGGTTAAGTGTTTTCAGATGCATCTGCTGCTGGCTGGTGTAAACATGCACACTTGTGTAATGCACTGTGAATTTGAAATTTGGTGTCTAGAAAGTGTTTTAGGGTCATACGGTCTGTTTAAATAGGACTTTTCTCTTTCTAATGGCACTTCTAAAAGTCAAACCACAATGGATTAGCTGAAAGCTTCACTACAAAAAAAGATTCTGTGATTTCTTGTTCTCACAGATGACTTTTGAATTTGCTGAGAGAAGTAAACTTACTGAACAGCTGCAGGAAAAAGTGTCTTCCTTGGAAAAAAAGCTAGAAAGAAATCTTTCAGGGGATGAACATGTGCAGGAGCTACTCAAAGAGGTAATTACACATTTATAGACCTCTTCAAAGTGCAATCTTAGATATTTATTTTTTTAGGACACACGTTGCTTTTCACACATGAAAAGAATATATGATGGTGTAGTGCAGGCAGATTTGTCCCTCCAGTGTGTATCAGCACACTGGCAGTGCCAGACAGAATTGTATGGGTGACGACCTTGACCTTGGTGATCTCTGTGTTGGTCTTTCTGCGTTGCCTGTTTAGGAGCCACATCTGACAGCTGGGAAGCCAAAGAGCAGCTTTTTAACATCCCCAGGGGACGTAGAAGGACTCGAGGGTTTTATCGGTTAGTCCTTAACGAGAACACCAAAGGCTTGCCCTTGTTCTTCATCTTGTATTACCATGGCTTGCAAAGCATCGGGACAGGGAGGGGAACTGGTTTTGTGTGTAGGTGTACAAACAGAATGTTGTGTATTGAAAGCTTGAGCCTCAGAAGTGTTAAAAGCCAGCTGAAAACAGAAAGCACTTAGCTTTGGTTAGTGCCCTGTCATTGCTTCTTTGTCTCTTTCTCAAGCAGCAATGCTTCAGCTTGGAGCAATGTTCCCAGCTGGGGACAGCAGGGAGTTGTGCTCTTCCTT
Organism: Megaceryle maxima; assembly: GCA_024605025.1. Taxonomy (NCBI): domain Eukaryota; kingdom Metazoa; phylum Chordata; class Aves; order Coraciiformes; family Cerylidae; genus Megaceryle; species Megaceryle maxima. Next base: position 15,045 of record JANHGN010025393.1, on the reverse strand, counting down.
GGTCAGGCTTGCCTAGAAGACATCAATTTGATGTTGCTATGATAAAAACTTGGCTTAATAAACTTGAGCCAGTTTAAAGTTCACATAAGGGTAGTAAAACATTTTGAAAAGTACCTACCATAAGTATTGCATGTTTTACCTTCTTTCCTTGTGTATTTGCTGTGATGCAGGAGAGGTTAAGCTTTCAAAATAGATTTTTTTTTTTTTTTTTTTTTTTTAATTTATGTAATCCCTTAAACTTGGCTTGGATTAGAAAACTATGACATAGCTGCTGATTAGATTTTACATCTGGATCATGACAGGATGCCAGCGACTTTCCTATTCTTAATATTAATGATGTCATCCCCAGGGAAACATGATCTATGGAAGTCCTATGCAGTAGCATCAAACTTGCTGTTTCCAAGAGCAAAGCTGTATCACACATCAGAATAACTGTTTCATTTTAGTATGACCTTATTAACAAAATAAAAAGAAAAATCTTAATTAAAGCACCCACCTTCTTTCTTCGCCCATCCTTCCTCTTCATCTCAACGTAATCATCAGAAAGCTACTCTTGAGCAGAAACTGGATGAAACCAGACAGCAGGTAGTAACAGACAGAACACATTACACTGAGACTGTGACCCGGCTGGAAACACAGGTAAGTTAGTTATTTCACTACAAATTCCTGCTGTTTCCAGCCTTTTATGCCCTGTACCTCCTCCCCTCACTGCACTTGTGCTCTCAGCTAAAGCTGAGGCTGCATGTCACATTCTTGAAAGGACTATTGATCAATGTCTTTGGTCACCTCCAGTGCTGGAGAAGAGTCTAGAGGTTATGAAGTTAGAGATTTCATGTCTCTTTACGTTAAGAAACAAATAGCTGAAGGGGAAGCATTGCTGGGTTTGGTGGTGTAGTGAAGAGTTTTTAAAAGTAGCATGTATCAAGTAGGCAGTCTCTCTGAACTGTGTGGTTTTGTGGTTTTAATGTTCACCTTCCCCTACTGGGTCATCCCACATTCTGTATATTTGTTTTTTGTTTTTTGTTTTTTTAATAACGTAGATGCCGATGGATAAGGAATTTAATGTATGGTTATATTTTAGAATAAACAACTGGAGCAAAAACTACAGATTGCAACAGAGGCATTGAAAAAGAGCAAAGAAGCAGCTGCTGAGCAGGATCTCAAGATCCAGAAGTTGGTGAGTATCATGCACAATGTTTCACTGACCAGCAGCAGATCAGTCTTCAGCATCTCCACAAACACTCCCTTCTCTGTGTGTTGTTCCATTACTCATGTGTTTTCTTGCTGTTTGCCTCCTAAACTCGTGTCTGTGTATGAGTATGTGGCGCTGCTGCCAAAGGAACAGCGTTGCTTCAGTTTGAGTGCATTCCTCATGGAATGGTATCCAATTCTTGTCAGAGCTTCAAAATACCATTTTATTAAGGTAGTGTTCTTTATTTCTCTTAAGCAAACTGATCTAGAAGATGAAAGTAGTAAACTACAGCAACAGCTTTTAAGTGAGAAACATCAGTACGATCAGGAAGTTACGGGGCTGGAGTCTCAAATTGCTGCTCTTCAAACAGCTTGGGAGTTTGATAAAACAGCTGCCCAGCACAGGATTGTAAGTACAGAAAGTGTTTGGTGGGCCACGGGAGTCTTCACAAAATGATTGTAGACCTTGCGTGTTGTCTGAATGTTCTTATCCAGTGCTCCTAGAATTATAATAGAATATCTCATACTTTGAGAAACTAAATAGGAGCAAAGCATTTGATATGTTTGTTTAAACAAAGCATTAAAATAATGGTGTTTAGCGTTTAAGCTGTGTTTATTTTACAGAGCCAGCTGGAAAAGGAAAATGAAAATCTCAGTGGAAGTAGAGAAGAGTATGAGAGCTCTTTAAAAAACCAAGAGTCTGAATTGAACAAGCTGAAGGTAAGGCCTTAATTGGTGAGTGATGGTTAAATACGGAGCTGAGTTTGAGAAATGGCCAACAGCAAAGTGCATTACACCCTCAGCACTTAGTCACATTCAGGCTCCATGTACTTAGAGCTGTAAATCATCTCTGGTACTCGGTAGAAATGCATTTGAGGAGCATTACAAATGTCTGATCCTTTTCTGAAACAGAATGCTTGGGTCTGCCTAAATCAGGCAGAAATAATACATGAATACATTCCGGTATTGTCAGGCATGAAGAGCTTTTAAGCCCCCTTAGCAGTGATGAATACAGAACAGTTCAACATCAGATTCCACTCAGCATTCAAAATAAAAGTTAAAATCATAAATTGGCCAGGTATTTACAGTCTTTTGACTGTAATCTTAGATTGTTGAAAGTTGTTTGGTTTTTTTTTCTGTAGCTACTTTTGGATGCGCAAGTCGAATAAAGACCAGTTGTAGGAAGGAACTACTTCTTTGTGACAGAGGCTTTTAGCTAAAGGATGCTTTAACTGTTGGATGTGTTTGGCCTTTTACACCAGTTCTGGGCTACTCTTGGATGTGCAGATAGCAGCAGTGCAGTAAAACAAACCAGTAATTCTCATTTGGAGGTATAAATTGTGGTGTGTCAGAGCACCCATAAATTCTAGTACTACTGGGTTTGGGTTTAAAGGTGAGACTGAATTGATTTTAGTTGTCTCGGGTAACCTCTGAATTACTTTTGGTTTGCAGAATGAATTGAGCAGCAGAGAGACTGCAAGCATTGAAATTGCCATGGCACTGGAAGAAACACAAAAACAGAGAGAGGAATTACAACAGCGGGTTGGTTAATAAATACATTTTATCCTGTTGGTATTTGGGGGGTCCCCACCTTGCACAGGACAGACTAGATCTGAACTTAATCGTCCTAACAGTCAGGACCATCAGCCAGAATCGCATCTTCCACAGGCAAGGCAGTGGTGGTGCTTTAGTAAACTTGAAACTTAAGGGTGTCTGTGCAAATACATGCACAAGAGCCTAATCAACTTAGGTGACTTCATGGCAGGAATGTAAAATGCTGCTGACATTTTACAGGATGTTTGTCTTGTTTTGCTCTTCTTTTATTAAAAATAGTCATGGTGGTTAATGCTTAAGCTGGGAACTGCCAACTGAGCAAGTTTGACTGAAAGGAGTCTGATCTTTTGACTTCTTTATTCTTCTGGGACTGCTGTAGATCCACTGTATATAAAAGCAGAGTGAGGGATGTCTCGCTCAGTGGCTGTTTTACAGATGCCATCTGCTGGTCAGTCTGTCCTTGTGGCACAGAGCTGATAGGAAGCAAAGTGTTTTAGCTCTTACAGCACATTGGCTTCAGTGCTTTTTCAGTGAGCTCAGCATTGTAGAGGTTATGCCTTCTGCAGGTCTCTGGATAGATCACAGGCATCCAGTTGTACTATCTGTAACACTGATGCTGCAAAAACCACTTTTTCAAGGTGTTGTGTTGCCTAGAGCAGAGCTCAGGCAGCCCCGACAGTTGTAGATACCAGCCACTGCCTTTGTCACTGATACAAGAATCCTTCTCCAGTCCTTCCCACAAAACAAGCCAGAAAGCTCTCAACCTCCAAGGTGTATTTAAATCCTGCAATGCCGTCTCCTAGTTCTGTATTTTTAATGACTTCTGTTTGTTTGTTTGCCTGCTTTGAAGGTTTCACATCTGGCTTCCTTAATAAAGGAAAAAGACCAGCTGATTGATGAAAAATGTGGTATGCTTCTAAAACAGAAAGAAGAACTAAACCAGCTCAGTCAAGGTTAGAGCAAACGAGCCTCCTGCATCGCAGACAGCTTTATCCAAGTACAGTCTATAGTTCTGGGCTTGCCTGGTAGACTGAATAATTCTACATTTCTCTTTCATATTTAATCTATTGCAGTTTTCCAAATCTTGTATCCTTCAGTAACAATTGGACGGTATCTTCATTGCATCCTTAAACGCAGTCACTTTTAAATCAGTCTTATGTTTACACACCACAGGATAAGAAATCTTGCTGTAGTTTGTGATTGTTTTGCACAAAACAAACAATGCAGATCGAAGCCTACTACTTCACTGCACCACTTTAAAAACTGCTTGCTTGAAAGATGATTTACATTCTTAAAGAGCAGCTGCCAGCTGATGTTCCACGGTCATGCTAAAAAATGAAGGGCAGTCATCTTCGTTCGTTCCTCACCCCGCCGTGTTTCTCTTGTGTTGCTGTTATTTAGAAAGGGAACAAAGCCATTGCCTCTGGTTCTGCCGTTCCGTGGGCTATAGGCCTCTGTTGGTAGCCACTTGTGCTCGCAGCTCAGCCCAGGTGTTGCTGTCCAGTCACAGCACAAGTCACGCAGACTTTTGGGGGGGGCGCTTCTAGAGCATGCCTAACGATGTTGTTGAGCATTAAGATCACCCTGACTTTCAGGCAGGCCACTCCTTCGCATAAACACACGCGTGAGCTTGGGTGGCTGAAATTCCATCCTCTTTCTGCCTTTACAACAGGGCAAGGCAAAGGCAAGGCAAAAGGATCGGGATTAACTGTCACTGTAACTTGCTTCATTTGAGCCAAAATAATTAGAAACTCCTGTTTCATTCAGCAGACTGATACTAAGCAGGTCTCTCCTTTCTCAGACCATGAAGCTGTCTTGCTGCAGATGCATCAGTTACAGTCTGATGTAGAAGCAAGTAACAGCCGGGCGGTGGAGAAAGAGGAACTGGCAAGAAGAGAAATTGATGAACTGAAGCTGCAGATACAGGAGTTCCTGCTGGCCAGGGAACGGGAGAAAAATGTGAGTGCAATTGCAAGTCTGATCTGTTCAGACTTCTCAGGATAATAAGCAGGGCAAGAGTCCCCCAGGTCCGTTGTGCCTGGTGATACCTGTGCAGAGCTGTTTGCTCTGACAGCTTGCACATGGCCTGAAACACCATCACTGGAGACCACCAGTATTTGTTCCCTGTTGTCTTAAAGAAAGCTGTGTTCTGACAGATCTGTGAATGGTTTGTGAAACACAACCCCTTATTTTATTTAACCTAAAATATCTGGAGAGAACTGTTGTGAAACTAGCGAGACGGAGACACAGAAGTAATAAGCAGGCCAGTGAGGGATGTAGCCAACTACATTGCCACCAATGCTCCCTGGTTTAAAAAAGCAACCACCACACAAAAACAGCCACCAAAGAGGAGCCTGGTTTTCTCCTCAGGGAGTGTTCACAGGCTGCAAATGTCACAAGAGCTCTCCAGTTCAGTCTTGTCTTTTTTATAGGTTTCAGAACTAGAGGAAACTACGACGGCTTTGAACAACCAGCAGTTCCATTCTCCAGAAGACCGTGTGGTGGAACAGAATGGAGAGGTAGCAGCTGCAGATGTCCTCCAGCTTCAGAAGGATAACAGAGAGCTGGAACAGCAAATTGCTGAGAAGAACAAGGTGAAGTGAAACAGCAGAAAGAGCTGTTAGTCTTTTTCCTTTTAATTAGGAAGCCAAACAATTGGTGCTGCCCATGCTGTAGCCTTAGAAGGACAGGCTGACCAAAATGGCAGATCCACTGCAGCCAGAGTTATAGGAATCCTTACTTATTTTGGAGGAAGGAGGCACCAAATTTTACCACTTACAGCTTTCCTGCAGAGCCCTTTTGTGTGAATTCAGTTCACTTCCCCAGTGCTGTCAGAGGAAAGCCCAAGAATCCTGTCACATGCCTGCTAGTAATGTGTGCAGCTAGAAAGGAAAGACATGCAGGTTGCTGCTTCAGAGCTGTCAACGTTGTTTAATGATTGTTCCAGGTATCTGTGGGTAAAAGTGTCCTGACAACACTGTATTGACACTACCCTTTGATGTGCTTACAGATGATAAAGCAGCTCCAGCAAAGAATGACAGAACTCAAGAAGACCCTCCAGAAGGAGCTGGTAAGGATTATCTTTTTCAGTCTCTTCAGCTGGCACTTGCTGACAGTTACTTGCACTACCTCTTCCAAAGCATGACTGCTGCCTAGAGAGTAATATTTTTTTCTAGGGATGTTGGCAGTTTCCTCGTGTTTTCAGGCAGATTGGTGAACCTTTAGATGAAGGAAGTACACTGTTCTGGATCATTTATTGAATGGATGGTGTGACAGGTAGCCTTCAGCACTCGGCTCTTGCAGTGGAGAATTAATTTAGCTACAGAAGACCTGTGTTTGGTAATTTGGGGCATTTAAAACATTTCTGTAGAGTAAACAATGGCAGTTTGATTGTCACTCAGCTGCCATTCAGCTAAGTTTTACTGTGGGACTAGTACCTGGCCCAGCAAAAGCTCTCTTGTGGAGACAAGCCCTCTGCATTAGGTATCTCAGACCCAGATCCTCTCCCAGTGTCGAGCTGACACTCAGTCTACAACGCTCTTCTCTTCTTTTTTAGAAAATAAGGCCTGACAGTGAGGTACCTGAAGTACGTGAAAAAGCAAATTCTGAAGTGCCTAATGCTTCTGTGACTGTCACAAACAACTCCGATTTAAATGACTCCAGGGAGATAAACTTTGAATACCTTAAACACGTTGTACTAAAATTCATGTCCTGCCGGGAATCTGAGGTAAAGCTGTACACTTACCTTCTCTTTCTAAGTCTGTCTGTCTAGAAACTGTCACCCCTTACCTGCTAGGGACACTCCCATGCCACTGCTGTACTTCTACTCTCAAAAAGGTGTTGACTGATTCAGCAGAGTGAAGCAAAATCGAACAGTGATGTTTGGAAGTACAGATTATTATGGACTAAATGAAAGAGGTTTTTTAAGAGGTAGTTATATCTGGAAGTTAAAGATCTGAAGCTGAAATACATTCCTTCTGAACTACTCTAAAAAGCATTTGGAATATCTGCATTGTGTACCCCCTGAGAATATGAGCTCTATGGAGTTAATGTACTTAAGTCTGTATCCACAGTGGCATCATTCTTCCCTGCCTACATCCTGGTTTGAGCAACTTTTCAAAGTTTAAAAACCCTAGGATGCCACAGCAGCCAAGCTTTGTCCCTGTCCTGACAAACAGGGCTCCCCACTCATCATCTTTCCCCAAAATATGCAAACCAATGTTAAAGGCCAGAAAGCCAGGCAACCCAAACAGAGGAAATAAGAGACAGGCCATCCTGGTCTATTGGGATGGGGGATAACGGAAGGCGGGGGCTGCTGCTGCTCTGCTCTTCGCAGCTCTGACTAAAAAGTGTGTGACCAAACCTACAGAAAAACTGCTGCTGCACTGCAGTCCTGAATGTGTGAGCCAGAGAACATCATAGGCAACAAAATACTGTGGTTTCTTTCAGGCATTCCATCTCATTAAAGCTGTATCCGTGTTACTGAATTTTTCACAAGAGGAAGAGAACATGCTGAAAGAAACATTGGAGTACAAGGTGAGGGTTCTGTTCTACTCGTAGTCTCTAACAAGATGCCCAGCAAGAAGGAATGAAAATTCTTAGATGCTGGGAGATGGAGAGAAGTATCTTTTCCAAATGTTAGCTACAGTAACAAATGTAATTTACTAAAATGTTAGCTGATCACATCCATACGTGTTGGAAATTGTCCATTTCAGTGGGGGAAATGGCAACTTTCCAGTGCTTCAGAGGAGTGGCAGCACAGCCTTGCCCAGCAGACTCGGTCTGTGTAGGGGAGCTGGCAGCCCCTTGCTCCAGTACGACCAAAGGTTTAAAAGCAGGAAGCTGAAGTCTTGGTTTTGACATTAGGCTTAGACACCTAAATTTAATTTGTCCTTTCTGTCATATAAAACAAGATCTCCTGCATGCCCCTAGGTATGTGGTGGTTAGTGAAATCCATAAACGAGCTCTGCCTCATGCCTTTCGTGTCCTGCTGCCATCTCTGCCCACATGGGGAGCTGGACGTGTTTGGTCTGTGTGTGACTGCAGCTGAGGGAGGGTTCCTCACCATCTTGTTCAGGGCACAGTTTAATAGTACACTGGCTAAAGGTACTGTGTTTGAATGACTGTAGATTGGTAATTATTTTAAAGGAATATGTTTAAGTGTAATCTTCCATCATCTGCAATTGTGGGAGACGGATGCCGATCCTTCCAGATTTGACTGGGTGAAACTTATCTTCACTTTACACCTGAAACATGCTGTTTACAGTTCTTTCTATCAGTGATGGGGAGGTGCCAATGTACCCTAATCTTTTTCAAATCTTCATCTTCTAAAAGTGTGAACCGAGCGTAACGTGTATTGTGCTTTCCTGCCCTAGATGTCATGGTTTGGGTCAAAGCCATCTCCTAAAGGCAGTATCCGGCCGTCTATCTCGAGCCCAAGGACACTGTGGCCTTAAGGGAACCTGAAAATGGGCAGTCAGCATCTAGCCACTTTTTTCTGTGAAAAGAACGCTGAACACACTCATTCAGGTGTGTCTTAATCACTGTCATTGCAGTATTTTGTACAAGAACTTTTCACACTGTTTACAAAACTAATACTGTGCAAGGAGAAATTTTCACTACAAACTGAAACACCTCGGGGTTGGATTCGGGGACCGTTGTCTCGATGGTCTCTTGATGGAAGTCAGCTCTTTGCGCTCCCCCGTCTGGTTTCCTTGGCACCAAAGGGAAGCGATGCCCTCAGGAGAACCGGTGCTGGCAGCCCAAGCTCCCAACACGCGCGTCTCTGGTGGCGCTGGTTCCAGCTTCTCTTGCGGAGTGCGAGAGGCGAGAGGGTCTGGGCACAGGAAAGCTTCCCTGTCTTGCTGTGGAAAGCGAGCAATGGAAACAAACAGTGTTGCCAGCACTGCCTTGGGTTTGTGACGGTTTGAAAACCTTTCAAAGAACAGGAGCAGGAGCTTTAACCAAAAAAAAAAAAAAAAGAAATCTGCCTTGCCTTGTTATACTGACATAACTAAGAGTTGCATTTTTTTTCATATCACTGTGTAACTTAAGGTGCATATATCCTGGCCTTGCAGTCCTGAAGGCTGCATGTTGATGATGATTATTTAATTTGAGAGCACAACTTTAGAGTTGTCTGATTTTACTTTTCTTACAGAAAAATAATATTTAAAATGGTCTTAATTATAGTACCTAATACTCAGTCGCCTTGAAAACTAATCTATTAGCCTGTACCTTAGGTTGTTAGTAGTGGGAAGAAGGGGGAGTAAAACAGATTTAAATTTTTAAAGCTAAATTCCAGGTATTGTAAATACACACTGAGAATACCTTTTATTTAAGAAAATAAAAGAAATAATCTAGTGACAAAGGGTGGAGAATATTGGTACTAAACACTTTGATTTTTATTTTTTTCCAAGTCTGCTAGCAACAAATGTTCATAATCGGTATCTGCCTCTTCGGTTGTGGTTTTCTGTACTTCAACTACTGATGCTGGAAAACTGTTATGAACATGTAGTGGGCTGTGGACTGGCTCCCAGCTTTTTGGTTTTGAGAGCAAATTTCAACTTGTAATGAATAAATCTTGGTTCCAGCAGCTTATTTTCCTTCCACCTTAAGGGGACCGAGCTGGCACTTGCCTCAGAGCAGAAGCACAACTTTGCCTGTAGTTATTAACACCCCTGGGAACTCCAGATGACTTGTTAAAAATGGGATGTATTTTCAAAACACTACATCTGTACAGAATTTGATGAGCAAGCTGCAATTCTAGTACTTCTCTTACGGTGAGGTTTGTTTTACTAACAATACTTCTATTAAATGTATTCAAGAAAATTCCAGCTGTCCTCTAGTGGAGATGTGGCCATGGTTCAGACTTTTAACTGGATGACCTTGGTGGTGGCAGTCGAGATGTAGTGGGAGTTACCACACCTGAGCTGCTCCCACCCCCAGATGCAAGTGTCCTTCCAGGCAGGGTCAGTTGCTGCAGCTGCAGTTCTGTACCCGGGCTGGCCTGGCCCTGTCCCAGACACGGGTACTTGCACTCGCCTTACGGCACGAGCGACACTCCTCACTTTAGAACTGGGTTGTATTTTTTTTTGAAGTTAAGAAAAGCAGCAGGATTTTTTTAGTACACTAAAGCTTGTCCAAAACCAAGTCTTTAGTGACCTGACCTGTGGCACTTAACAACAGCATAGAGACGTTTAGGGGAAGAGTTACAACTCTGCTCAGATATGAAGAGACAATCAAAAAGTAGATTTATATCAATTATTTCTCTACTGCAACAAAGCGGGGGCAGGATAACCCTGATGGCTGGGGATGGTTTTACTCCCCAAGGTCTTTTTCTGCAGACTGTCCCTGTGCCCTGGCCTATTTCCATGGGGCCTGAGACTGGGGGACAGTCCACTCCTGCTGAAGGACTAATCGGTTTATGTTGATCCTGGCTTGAAAGGTCATGGCTGAACGGCAAGAAAAGCAGCACAGGCAGCCTGGAATAGAAAGTGACAAAATCTTAGATTATACGTTCACTGACACAACTTCTACGCTCCCCAAGCTCATACAGGATCAACTTACCCTTAACTAGTTCTTAAGCGCTGAATTTTCTTCAGCTCTCAGAGCAAGAATGGTGTGTATACAGCTCTCGAAAGCTACTGCACTTTCTCTTGGATAAGAAGTGGTACATGTTATCCTTTCTATGGCCATCAGATTTCTTTCCTTCTACGCTGTAAATATGGATTGTATTATGAAACACTATGAAATTTGTGGTGCAATACATTTTGGATCAAAACTCTAATCTTGATTTCTTTCTCTTGATAGTTCTGGTTATCTCCACATAGATGCTGTAGCTATTTTTAAATTGAGAGAGTTTTAAAGCATGAACCAAACCCCAGCCTTCTGCCTGGGGTAAGGAGGGTGTGTCAGCCAGGTAGTCAAGGTTCCATTTCTCCCAGGGAGCTGTGCTGGGACTGAGGCAGTGTTTCTGCCTCCCAGAATCATCCCTCCCCAAGGGCAGCTGCTGCTGCTGCGCCTTCAGCAGCCACTAAAAAGGACTGAATGGAGCAGGGTGTCCCTGAGCAGCTGCTGCGCTTGCAGTACGTGCCTCTGTACCCCGGGAAGGATCCTCACGGGCCGGTGACCCTGACAGGCTCCTGGCACCTGCCAGCTGGGCAGCCCCAGGGTGCTGGCACTGGGGACAGCGATGGCTGGAACCATGTCCTTCTGTCCAGACAAACCCTGGATAAGAGCTCTGTGTGCCCTGCCTCAAAGGAGGCAGCTTCTTTTGCTGTACTTCAGTCCTTCAGAAGGTGGGGACAGATCGGTACATAAATAATCAGCCCTGAGGTATTTTCTTGACTTTCTGGGATGGACAGGACTATAAAAGTCAAAGCATGGGTGACTGTCTGTTCTAGTCACTGCAGCTTAGAAGCTTTGACTGAAGAGCCCAGCTTCCTGCAGTCAGCACAGTTGGATTTGAGGACAAATTCTGTAAATAGCTGGAGTTCAGAGCATTCAGGCAAAGTGGACACGGAGCTTAGAAGCACTCCATTGCTGGCCTGCTTAGGAGTAAGTATCAGACTTAGGATCTAGCAAAAAATAAATTACTTAACTCATGTGATCCAAGAAGTTTATTAATGCAGCAGGCACTTCACATTGAAACCAACCCCCTAGTCCAACTAGTCCTTTGCCCACACATACGAAACCGCCACTCTAGTAAACGTGTCCTGCCCATAAGCTGTGGGGATCTTGCACCTGCAAGGACATCGCGACCTCTGAAATCAGCAGCACACACAGGATCTCCTCTCACCGCGCTTCGACGCAGCAGCAGCAGCTGAAAATCCCTGTTCACTGACAGCGACAGGAGGCAGGAATGCACCTTCTCTGCCGTTAAAGCGGGGAGCAGAGGGGCGCGGCTCCCGCCGCTGGTAGTCGGGATATGCAGGAATACCTTGACTTCCCCAGCACTAAGGTTGAAAGCATTCCACAAGGAGGTTTCCAGAGGATTTCAGTAGATTGCAATCTAAAGATGGACCAGTGTCATTTCAGCTAATTCCTTCTGAGTCCAAACCTGATCGTCGTCTTGGTTCAAGTTAACAGTCTTTTAAACAGTCTTTCTTGCTGTAAGAACTCTTACTATGGAGCCAAGTCCACCTACCGCGAACGCCTGCGGGAAGGGAAAAGGAGAGAGGTTACACACTCACGGGGCCGCGCACACCAGCCACCACCGCACGCAAGAGGCACCTTAACGGGACAAACACTGCCTGGTAAATAACAGAATATTACAGCTCTTCACCAAAGACGCGCTTCTCACGGCTTGGGCTGTGCCAGCTCCTTCTATGCCTTTTTTCGCTCTCAAATCTTTAAAATGGTTAATTTGGGAAAATCTGTTTTCTCTACACACGCAGACCTGAACCCAGATCCTCGCTTTTCTCATCTTGGAAAGTTGGTGCCTCAGTTCCCCTCTGTAAAAATAGATCAAAGTTGATCTTCGACTGAAATTACTGCGGCACATCTGTAGTCGTACTCTGCAACTGTACCACCTGGCACAAGAACCGAGGCAGGCAACAAAACCGACTACAACAACGTAACCCTCCTACCCCGGAATCCGAGGGAAAACTGCATTTCTCCAAAATTCCAAACAATCATTTGGATCTAGAGGACTCCAGTGTGTCCCCTCCCATATCCCTGTACAGGAGAGGAGGATGGGCCCCTTCTCGTCTCCTTTGCATCCCTCAGCGTAAATGACATACCCTTCTGAAGTCTAGAAGCAGGAGGATGCAATTATGAAAAGATAAATATGAAAGCTGATTGCTTAAGATGAAGCGTGTTCGCTTCGCAGACAATAATTCAAACAGCCCATCGGGTGTTGCAGCGTGCGCAGCGAGAACAACGCTCGCCGCATGAGCCACTCACCGTTGTTAGGGAACAGGCAAACGCAAAGCGCCCGCTCGGAGCAGAACCCACGTGTGCCACATGCACACTGATGTTCCTGAGCTACCAGACCTGACATCCACAGGGGAAGGACAGCCCTTCTGCTGAGGACAGGCTGGTAGCACTGCCGAGCGGCTGACTCCTCGGAGCGAGCCACATATCTTACCGGTACTGCCACCCAGCAGCACCCAACCTGCCCAGCCTGCTCCAGACCCGCCTTGCTCCTTTCAAAACAGGGGACAAGCTGCTTTACGTGTGCCTACGTGCTCCAGGCACTGTCATCGTGCTCCAGGCACTGTCATCGTTCCAGACAGGGTGCTGTTGTGTAACGTTACACCCTGGGAGCACCCACCCACAGCTGCCTGAAAACAGTCTCCAAGGAAAACAGGGGAAAAAAAAGAAAAGGAAAAAAAAAGAAAAGGAAAAAAAAAGAAAAGGAAAAAAAAAGGAAAAAAAAAGAAAAGGAAAAAAAAAGAAAAGGAAAAAAAAAATCGAGCACAGACATGTTCTTTGCTGTCCTGAGGAATTCCCTCCTCCTGCCCTGTCAAGGTTCTGCAAAGCAGTGAAGGCTGCCAATAGACAGAGCCACTCCACACAGTTCTGTCTCTACCAGCAGTGGGCTGCACGGCAGCGGGACAGGAGCTGCAGCATTCCTGGGATCCCTTTCATGGGAGGGGCCCTGGCAGCCAGACCCCTGCAGCTGGGGAAGGCTTCACAGGATTCCTGCGGGAGCAGAGGCTTCAGCAGCTGCTCCATCCTGTCCACTCTGCCTCGCAAAGGGCACTTCACAGGAACAGGAGAGGACCCCTCCAGGTGCTGGTGGAATCTTTAGAGATCTCAGAAGCCTGTTCCCTGCAAACCGACAGCAGTTGCTACATCCCATAATACTCTGTGACACGCTGCTCAGCTGATGGAAACTGCCAGCCCCTGGCAGCCCCAGCACCCCTGGGACAAACACTCAGCTACAAAGGAACGCTGCCAGCTACACCCTTCACCACCCACACCGCCCCTCCCAGCTCCCTCTCCTCCGTGGGGCCACCACAGCCACAGGACACGGAAGGCGCAGTGCGTCCTGCAGACACTGCCCTGCCACAAGTCCCCCTGCTCCCCTGCATGAGGGTCAGCTCTGACACAAGCAAAGGCTTCACGAGTCCAAGCTCAAAGAGACCAAGGCCAAAAGGAAACACCAGTTATGGTGCTGCCTAGGGACGAGCCATTGACCACTTCTCTCGCAGGGGCTCTGGCAAAAGCCCCGACAAGGCCCCTGCAGAGCGCGGCTGAGCCAGGAGAGCGCCAGACACGTACCTTTTCATGCCACTGAAGTAATATTGCACTGCTATTTTCTGTTGGCTTTTCAAATCCTTTATAAATGTACTTCATTAACAAGTCAATGCCGTTCCTGTCTAAGGAATTCACCGCTTGTTCTATTTCACTGCTTTTAAAAGACGTGAGGACTTTAAGCATAGTTCCCTGGGCCTGCTCCTGCGGAGACAAGGAAAGGAGGATGACGTGAGAACCAGCAAGGCTGGAAACCACGCCGGGGCTGGTGCTGGACAACGCGCAGAGGAGCGGTGGCTGCACAAAGGGCCGGCTTGTTTCTGTCACCTGGCGGGTGAGCATTTCCCGCCCCAGGTGTCCCGGGTGAGGAGAAGGAGGAAGGGGAGCGCACGCGGGGACCGCCCGCGCAGAACACCCGGTGTGCGACCGTACGGCTCGCTAACGGCACCGGGGAGCTGACGGGGTCTCTGGGGTAACTCTGCGTCACTTGGGAGCTCCCCGGCGCCGAGCCCGCGGCCCGGCCCCGGTACCTTCATCGCCGGGTTCTTGCTGTTGGCGGGGTGGCTCCGGATGGCAGCGTGGAAGGCTCGCAGCGCGTCCCCTGTGCGGCGAGGGGTCAAGGACTCAAACGGTCCGTCCGCGGCGCCGGCAACCGCGGAACGGCTCCGCGCGTCGTTACCGGGTCCGAATCGCGTCGTTATAACGGCACCGCCGCGCCGGGGGCCGCGCACGGAGCGGCGCGGTGGAGAAGCGCGAGGCGCTCGGCGGCCGCTCCGCCCGTCCGGGGCCACCCCCGCGGGGAACCGGCCGCGAACGCGCGCCCGCCGGGGCTCGCCCGCCCCCGCCCGCCAAAGGATATTGTCTCAGCAGCGCCTCCACCTCCGGGCCCGCATCGGGCCCGGCCGCCGCCGCCGCCTCCTCGGGCTCCTCCACGAACCGGTTCTCGTCGTACTGGTCGATGTCGAGGCGGCGGAAGCGGGAGGACAGGGTGCTCCGCGCCATGCCGCCCGCCGGGACCCACCGCGGCCGGAACCGGAGCCGGAACCCCCGCCCCCACCGGAACCGGAACCCGCCCCGCGCCCGCCCCCCACGCCGGGCCCC